>JAJHZJ010000730.1:2202561-2347113 GCA_023548195.1 Bettongia penicillata ogilbyi
GAATTCCCATCAGGGTGGGTCCCAGATCCCTAAACCCATAAGGAACAAAAAAAGCTTTACAGGTCAGTTTGGGAGGGTTTTCTCAGTTGTGTGAGAGGGGAGAAGGGCCCCCCAGCACTGGCCTCAGGCAGCAGCAACAGCAGGTGGAAGGCTGCTATAGTGTCCACAGATGCAGACTGTGTCCATTGTCCCAGCTGCTCAGTTGAAAGCCCCTGGGGTAATTGAGCAGTTGATTTGAATCTCAGCCCTGAGCATGGTCCTAGGGAGCACTATGACAAGCCTCTTGACAAAGGGCTTAGAAGTCGAGTAACTGACTGTGAAAATGCTCATAAAGGGGGTAAAAAAAGCAATAAGAACACAGAAGATTACTTTCTTGGTGAACAGGTATCTCCATGCATCCTTTCAGAAGAACAATGCATACTGTCAGAGGAAGTCAAGGCTTCTATCTCCAGTACCTCCACAATGAATATGAAATGGGATCAGGAGATGGGAGGGGGGCAGAGTCAAGATGGTGGAGTAGAAAGACAATCATAACCTAGCTCTTACCCCACAGCCCATAAAATAATTTTAAAGAAGAATTCTCAACAAATTCTAGAGCAACAGAAGCCACAGAACAATGGAGTGGAGGAGATTGCTATCCCAGAGTGATTGAAAGACTGACAGGAAAGGTCTGTCAAGGAGAGCAGAGTGCAGCCCTGCCTTAACCGCAAGGCACCAAAAGGAGCAGATCTGAGCAGGCTTCAGGGACAGAATCTTCAGGAGCAGTGAAGATCCTTCAACCCACAGGTGCCAAGGGTTAGTGAGAGGGAATTTTTGGCTAGCTGAGAAGGGAGCAGAGTATCCCCACAACTCTGGCCTCCTCACTTGGCAGCAGTAGAGGCAACAGCTGACAGAGCCCCCAAATGAGGCAGTAGCCTGCATCCATTGTTGATGATCTCATTGTAAACCCCCTGAAGAAACTGAGCCCTGCATGGAGGCCCTGCATCCTCCTGAGCAGCTGATATTAATCTCACACTGAATAGAAACCCTGCCCCCACCTAAAGCCCCTGAAGGATTGGAGCAGTTCCTTTGAATCTCTGCCCCCAGGGCTGGCTTGGCAGAAACTGGAGGCGAGGTGGTTGTGGATAGGAATGTCAGAAGTCAGGTAAGTGGCTGGGAAAATGCCAAAAAAAGGGAAAAAAAACACATAAGACCATAGAAGGTTACTTTCTTGGGGACCAGGTGTCTCCCCCATCCTTTCAGATGAGGAAGAACAAGGCATACTGTCAGAGGAAGTGAAGGCCTCTACCTCCAAAGGGAACTTAAATTGGGTTCAGGCAGTAGAAGACCTTAAAAAACAAGGTAGCAGCTTACTAAAGGAGAACCAAAAACATGCTGAGGAAACAACAGCTTTAAAAAGAGGATAAGTCAACTGGAAAAAAAGAGGTCCAAAAAGACAATGAGGAGAAGGAGGTTTTAAAAAGCGGAATTAGCCAAATGGAGGCGAAGGTTCAAAAGTTCAGTGAACAAAATAATTCGTTGAAAGAGAGACTTTAGTTCAGGGAAATGAATGATTATGAGTTAAATCAAGCAGTTAGTAAACAAAACCAAAACTCTTAAAAAAAAATAGAAGATGATGTGGAACATCTCACTGGACAGACAATTGACCTGGAAAATAGATCTAGGAAAAACAATTTAAAAATTATGAGACTACCTGAAAGCCATGATCAAAAAAAGAGCCTAGACATTATCTTCCATGAAATTATCAAAGAAAACTGCCCTGATGTTCTAGAATCAGAGACCAAAATAAACATTGAAAGAAAACCCACAGATCACCTCCTGAAAGAGACCCAAACAGAGAAACTCCTAGGAATATTATGGCCAAATTTCAGAGTTCCCAGATCAAGGAGAAAATACTTCAAGCAGCTAGAAAGAAACAATTTGAGTATTGTGGAAATACAATCAGAATAACACAGGATTTGGCAGCTTCAACATTAAGGGACTAAAGGTCTTGGAATGGGATAATTCAGAGGTCAAAGGAACTAGGATTGAAACCAAGAATCACCTACCTAGCAAATCTGTGTATAATACTTCAAGGGAAAAAATGGTCATTCAATGATATAGAGGACTTTCAATCATTCATATTGAGGAAAAGACCAGATCTGGATAGAAAATTTGACTTCCCAAGACAAGAACCAAGAGAAGCATAAAAAGGTTAACAGGAAAGAAAAGTCATAAAGCTGAGCTGTTTACATGCAAAGAAAATATTTATAACTTGAATCTTTTCTCAGTATTTGGTTAGATGGATCTGTTGTACATACATACTCACACACACATATACATGCATAGATAGAGAGTACAGGCTGTGCTGAATCAGAAAGGATGATATCCACACAAAAATAAAATAAAATTAAATTAAAATTAAGGGGTGAAGGAGGAAAATACTGGGAAGAAAAAGGGAGAAATGTAATAGGGCAAGCTATAACTCATAAAAGAGATAAGAAAAATCTTGTTCAATGGAGGAGAAAAGAGAGAAGGGAGAGGGGAAAAATGAAGCTACTCTCTCCACATGTGGCTGAAGGAGGGAATAACATGCTCACTAAATCTGATATGAAAATTTATATCACACCACAGGAAAGTAGGAGAGGAGGAGACAGGTGGGATGAGAGGAATGTTAAAAGAGAAGGCAAATGGGAGAAGGGAATCACTAGACATAAACACTTTCAAGAAGGGACAAGGTCAATTGGTGAAAAAATAAGGAGAGATAGAGTAGGACAGAGGACAATATAATTAGTATTACACAACATGATTATTATGGAAGTCTTTTGTGAAACAACACGTATTTGGTCTGTATTGAATTGCTTGCCTTCTCAGTGGGGCTAGGGAGGGAGCAGGAAGGGAGAGAAATTGGAATTCAATGTATTAGCAACAAATGTTGAAAATTTTTGTTGCCTATAATCAGGAAATAAGAAACACAGGGAATGGGTATAGAAATTTAACTTGCCCTACAAGAAAAGAGAGAAAATGGGGAAAAGGGAAGAGTGTGGTGTGATAGAAGGGAGTTTATATTGAGGGAAGGAGTAATCGGAATGCAAGGTATTAGGAAGTGGGGGGAGGGGAGTGATGGGGAGAAAAATTGGACATGTTACAAAGTGAAGTAAAAGCACATAGTATTAAAACAACTGACTGAATTTATTACTAAGAATAAATCAATGAAATCTTTAGTTTGGGGAAGTCTAAATTTCCTAGAGGAAGGAAACCTCATGTAAAATTCGGCATTGATGGAAAAGTTAAGGTTTTAATGGTAAATTTGATTTTATGATTAATATTTAATCAGGAACTAGAACAGGTATAGAAAGGCATGTAAGCCACTTAAGACTTGCCTCAAAAGATGTTCCTTAGCCAAAGTGAAATTATAATTATATTATTGGAACTTGACATTTTTTGATGCTATGGGACTATTAAGTGACTGTTCTTCTAACTCCAGGTATGGATAGCAAGAAAAGAGATCTGAGCCTCCAATCCCTGATGCCAGTAAGCTGGTGAGATGCTGCTATGAACTGCAAAAGGTGATCTCATGGAAAGGGTGGGAGAGTGGCTCTTCAGGCTGGACTGAGGTAGGATTCTTCTGACTCAGTTTCCCCACTGACACCTGGCAGAGTTTAAGCATGACTGAATGCAAGTGAACAATCTAATCCTGCCTGGAACTGACATGAAGTTGGGGAGATATTGTATCACTGCAATGTCCCAAATCCTGGTGGCAAATTCCTATAATCAAAAAGTTTGTAAGCCTAACACTAGATCTATTAAATTATAGATTATTGGTAGGGGAACATCCGTGGTTAAGTCTAAAATTAAGCCATTAGGCTTAGGACTTTAGACCAACAACAATAAGTTAGGGTCCTTTAATTCTTAGTAATACTGTGGAGACAATTATGTCAAAAACTTGGAAGTTAGCAATATGAATATTATTTGTGTCTCAGTTGGTTAATGTTTAAGAAAATTCTTTTGTGCACCATATTGTAAATGCTTTAAAAAGAAATATCACCTGACCAAAAAGTTTGGTTTGAATTGTTTTATCGTTGACAAACTGTGTTAAAAATGCAAAATAAATAAATATAAATAAATAGATGTGTGTGTATGTATATATGTATATTTATAATATATATACATATACGTATATACATACATATATATATGTATATATATACATATATGTGTGTGTGTGTATATATATATATATATATAAATGAAATCAGGCCACAAAAGAGCTTGAAAAGTAAGTCAGAAGCTTGATAAAGGAGAACAAAAATATCCTAAGTAAAATAATACCTTTAAAAAGAGGCTAAATCAATTTGAAAAAGAGGTCCAAAAAGCCAATGAGGAGAAGAAGATCTTAGAAAGCAGAATTAGCCAAATGGAAACGGAGGTTCAAAAGCTCACCGAACAAAATAGTTCTTTAAAAATGAGAGTGGAGTTCAGGGAAGTTAATGATTATGAGATAAACCAAGAAGTTACTAAACAAGACCAAAAGAGTGAAAAAAATAGAATATAATGTGAAACATCTCATTGGGAAAACAAGTGACCTAGAAAATAGATCCAAGAGAGACAATTTAAAAATTATGGGATTGCCTGAAAGTCATGATCAAGAAAGATGTCGACATTTTGTTTCGTGAAATTAACAAGGAAAATTTCCCTGATATTCTAGGACAAGAGGACAAAATAAATATTGAAAAAAATCCACCGATCACCATCTGAAAGAGACCTGACATGAGAAACACCTAAAAATGTTGTGGCCAATTTCAGAGTTCCCAGGTCCAGGAGAAAATACGGCAAATATGTAAAAAGAAAAAAAAAATGAGCATTATGGAAATACTATCAGGATAACACAGGATCTGTTAGCTTCTACATTAAGGGATCAAAGGTTTTGGAGTAGGATATTCCAGAAGTCAAAGTACCATGAATCACCCAGGCAACAAAACTGAGTATAATATTTCAAGGGAATAAATGGTCATTCAATGATATAGAGGACTATCAGTGTTTATGATGGAAAGACCAGAAATGAAGAGAAAATTTGACTTTCAAATACAAGAATCAAATGAATCCTGAAAAGACAAACAGGAAAGAGAAATCATAAAGCTGAACTGTTGACATTCCTATATGGAAAGACAATATGTGTAACCCTTGAGACTTTTCTCAGTATTTAGGTAGATGGATGGATTACATAAACATACATACACACACACACATCTATATAGACAGAGAAAACAGATTGAGTTGAATCAGAAGAGATTATATTCATAAAAAAATAAAATTAAGGGGTGAGAGAGGAAAATATTGGGAGAAGAAAGGGAGAAATGGAATGGGATAGACTATGTCTCATAAGAGATAAGAAAAATCTTTTTCACTGGAGGAGAATAGGGAGGAGGTGAGAGAGGAAAAGTGAAGCTTAATCTCTTCACATATGGCTTGACTAGGGAATAACATGTGCACTAAATTTGGTTTGAAAATCTATCATACACTACAGGAATGTAGGGTAGAAGGAGACAAGTGGGGTGGGGGGATAATAGAAGGGACAGAAAAAGGGAAAAGGGAGTTAGAAGTAAACACTTTTGGGAAGGGACAAGGTCAAATGAGAGAATAGAAAAAAAGGGGGAACAGGGTAGGATGGAGGGTAATATAATTATTCTTACACAACATGAATATTATTGAAGTCTTTTACAAAATGACACATATATAGCCTGTATTGAATTACTTGTCTCAGTGGGGATGGGTGGGGAGAGAGGGAAGGAGAGAAGTTGAAGTTCAAAGTATTAGAAACAAATATTGAGGATTGATCTTGCATATAACCTGGAAATAAGAAATATGGGTAATTAGGTAGAGAAATTTATATTGCCCTACCAGAAAAGAGAGAAGATGAGAATAAGGGAAGGGTGGGGTGTGATTGAAGGGAGAGTACTTTGAGGAAGGGGTAATCAGAATGCAAGGTGTTATTGGGTGGGGGAAGGAGAGAGATGGGGACAAAAATTGGAACTCAAAATTTTGTGGAAATAAATGTTGAAATCTAAAAATAAATAAATAAAACCATTAAAAATGGCAGAAACTAGACATAGACAAACATCTTACACCGTATAGCAAAAAAAGTAAACACGATTTAGACATAAAGAGTGATACCATAAGCAAATTAGGAGAGCAAGGAATAGTTTACCCATCAAATTTATGGAGTGCACAAACTTTATGACCAAACAATAGATAGAGAACATTATGAAATGCAAAATGATCTATTTTGATTTCATTACATTGGAAAGACTTTTACACAAGCAATAACAATGCAATTAAGATGAGGAGGAAAGCAGAAAGCAGGAAAAGCATTTCTACAGTGTCCCTGATAAAAGTCTCATTACTAAAATATATAGAGAATTGAGTTACATTTATGAGAACGCAAATCATTCCCCAACTTATAAAAGCTCAAAAGATAGGAAATCAGTTTTCAGAAGAAAACAGTTAAAGTTATCTATGGCCACATGAAAAATTGTTCTAAATAACTTTTGATTAGAGAAATACAAATTAAAACAACTTTGAGATACCACATCCCACCTATCAGATTGGATAACATGACCAAACAAGAAAATGATAAATACTGGAGAAGTGGGGAAATTGAAATACTAATGCATTGCTGGTGTAGTAGTGAAGCAATTCAACAATTCTGAAGAGTAATTTGAAACTATACCCAAATGGAATACTCTTTGACCCAGCCTAGTACTCATCCTTCTGTGTATACCTTTTGATCTAACAATAGCATTTCTAGGTCTGTATTCCAAAGAGCTCATCCAAAGGAGAAAAGGACCCACAAGAAAAACAGTACTTATAGTAGCTCTTTCTTTGGTGGCCAAGAATTGTTAATTGAGGGGATACCCATCAGTTGGGAAATGGCTGAAGAAGCAGTGATATATCAATGTAATGGAATACTATTGTACTTTAAGAAATGATGAACAGGAAGACTTCAGAGAGGCCTGGAAGTACTTATATGAGCTGATGCTGAGTGAGGTGAGTAGAAGCAGTAGAATATTGTACACAGTAACAGCCACAATGTGCAATGACTAACTTTGAGAGACATCTCTTTTTAGCAATGCAAAGATCTAACAAAACTTCAAAGGACTTATAATAGAAAATGCTATCCAAATCCAGAAAAAGAACTATGAAGTCTGGATACAGATTGAAGCATATGATTTTCTCTCTCTCTCTCTGTCTGCCTGTCTCTCTCTCTGTATCTCTCTCTCTCTCTGTTTCTTCTTTATCATGTTATCTTTTATTGGGTTTAATTCTTCGTTACAACATGACATGTCAAAATAGGTTGAATATAAATACATACATAAAGCCTATATCAAATTCCAGGTTTTATTGGAGGGTAGGAGAAAAATGGGAAGAGAATTTGGAACTCAAAATCTTCGGAAGTGAACATTGAAAACTTAAAATAAATATTGTTAAAGGAATGAAAATTCCTTGAGGGCAGATTCCATTTTTTTTTTTTGCTTTTATATTTGTATTTGATTCTCCAGTGCTTAACACACTGCTTGGCACAAAGTAATCTGAATTTTTTTCCTTGAGTACAGATTCCATTTTTTTTTTTTTTTGCTTTTACATTTGTATTTGTTTCTCCACTGCTCACCACACTGCTTGGCACAAAGTAATATGACTTTTTTTCAGATAAACTGAAACATTCTAAGAAGTAGAAAGATGAAAAGATACTGCAATTTCCAATCCAGCTGTGCCCAGGTAAAAGAGAGAAAATATTTCAAAAAAATGATGCGGGAAGACAGGGTTTACATTTTCTATAGAAATATGGCATGAATCTCATAAGGACATGGTCTTCTCATACATTAATTGACTAGGGAATATTAAGTCACTAGCTAACTAAATTTTCAATATTCTAATTTTCATTAACCTGACATCTATCTTGGTCCATTAACATTTGAGCCTACACTGACTTCTGGGAAAAGGATGTATTGAATAAATGGGAGGGAAAAACAGGTAAACAGTCCTTACTCTTCCTTGAACAAAACACTCCATTTCATGACTGGATATGTTCTGATTACATGGTGCAGTGAATAGAAGGACCCCGGGGAGACCTGAAGCAGCAACAGGAGGAACCAGTGGAGGATGGAAGACAGAGCTAAACAAGTGACAGCCGCTGAGGCCCAAATTATCAGCTACAGAAGCTCCTGAGATTTTCAGCCTGCAGATTAAACGTCTGTAAGTCAACTATTTGAACATCTGCGAGACAGGAGGGTGGAGTGATCAGTAAATGCTCTCTCCTGTTACCTTAATGACCCCAAAAGAACTGTAAAATATTTCCCCAGAAGAATCCTGGATCAGTGACAGCAGCAAAGAGGGTCAATAGTACCCGAGGCTAGGAAAATAGCTAAGGGGGATTGCTCCTACTGTAGCAGATGCTAACCTGGAAGGAGAGGGGGCCCAGGGCAGCAGACACTAGCACTAGGACCAAGGCAAGCCTCAGTGTTAGGAGAGGAGCCCCAGGAAGGGTGGTAACTCACACTAGGACCCAGGTGAGCCTCAGTGCTAGGAGAGGAGCCCCAGAAGGGGTAATAACACACCCTAGGATCTAGGCTTGCCTCAGCACAAGGAGACGAGCTGCAGGAGGTTTAGAAACTAGCACTAGGATCTAGGCATGCCTCAGCACTTCAGGGGAAATATAAAGACAATAGGGTAGCTGAGATCACCATCCTCCTGAGTGTCTGTTTGCTCAGCTGAGCTGAGGAGATCTCCAGTGTACAGACGACCCTCCCCCTACACTTAACAAGCTAAACCCACAGCTGATCAGGGAAACCAAAAAAAAAAAAAGTTAAAAAGACACCTGCTCTCAACTTTTTCACACCAGTCAGCTCCACACCAAGTTCAGCAGGTTTTGACTGAAAGAACCAGAGACCACAACACACAATCACCATCATGAACAAGAAAAAGCAAAACAAGGGCAAAAAAAACCCAAAAGATCTTTCTATGGGGACAAAGACCAAAACACAAATATCAAAGAGGTCTGTAGGGAGACTGTACTTCCATCTGAAATTTTGGAAAGGTCTATGAATTTCTCGCATTCACAAACAGCTCTACTGGAACAGCTGAAGAAGGAAATAGAAGAAAAACTA
This sequence comes from Bettongia penicillata ogilbyi, assembly GCA_023548195.1. Lineage (NCBI taxonomy): Eukaryota > Metazoa > Chordata > Mammalia > Diprotodontia > Potoroidae > Bettongia > Bettongia penicillata. The sequence continues at coordinate 2,211,705 of JAJHZJ010000730.1, forward strand.
GCCAATTACCTTAAAAGTATGAAAAAAGAATTCATGGATGAGAACACCTCTTTAAAAAGGAAAATTGAACAAATGGAAAAGGAAGCACAAAACTTAACTGGGAAAATTGGACAAATGGAAAAGAAAGTACAAAAATTAACTGAAGACAATAACTCCGTTAAAGGAAGAATGGGACAGATGGAAAATGATTTTCAAAAGTTAACTGAAGAAAACAATTTTATAAAAATTAGAATTGTGAAGTAGAAACAAATGACAATATGAGATAGCAAGAATCAGTCAAAGAAAATCTAAAGAATGAAAAGATAGAAGAAAATGTAAAATATATAATTGGAAATACAAGTGACCTGGAAAATAGATCCAGGAGAGAAAATTTAAGAATTATTTGCCTGCCAGAAAGCCACAATGAAAAAGACAAGAGTCTGGACAATAACTTGCAGAAAATGATCAAGGAAAACTGCCCAGAAGTGCTAGATCCAGCGGGCAAAATAGTCATCAAAAGAATCCACCATTTACCTCCCAAAAGGGATCCCAAACTCAAAATCCCAAGAAATATAATTTCCAAATTCCAGAACTATCAAGTGAAGGAGAAAATACTAGAGGCAGCCAGAAAGAAAACATTCAAATATTGAGTAACTACAGTCAGGATCACAGAGTACTTTGCAGCATCTATATTGAAAGATCGAAGGAATTGGAATCCAATATTCCATAAGACAAAGGAGCTGGGACTACAATCAAGTATAAACCACCCAGCAAAGTTCAGCATAACATTTCAGGTAAGAAGATGGTTATTCAGTGAAGTAAGGGATTTCCAGAACTTCCTGACCAAAAAGTCAGAACTTCATATAAAATTCAATCTTCAAATGCAGGTCTCAAGAGAGGCATAAAAAGGTAAACAGGGGGAAAAAACAAAAAAAAATTGTTACTCAATTTGTGCAAACTGTTTACCTCCCTATAAGGGTGGATGTTACCTGTTAATCTTGGGAATTGTACATCTAATGTGAAATATAAAAGGGATATACATAGAGGGAACAAGTAAAAGTAAATGATGCTATGATAAAACTATGATTTAAGCATGCAAAGTGATTGTAACAGGAGGTGTAAAAAGGAGGAAGCAGAGAATGGTAAATTACATCACAGGAAGAAGTACAAAATTAGAGTAGAGGGAAATAGGGGAGGGATATAAGCATTGTTTGAGAGGTACTCTCATCTTATTTGGTTCAAGAAGGGAGCAAAAAACTTAAGTATGTAATTCTAACTAGTTTTAATGGTAGTAGGAGGGAAAGGGAGAAGAAAGGGGAGGGGAAACTAAAAAGGAAGAAAGAAGCAGTAAGGGAGAAAAGGGAGAGGGGTGAAAAGAAGAAAGGGAAAGTAGCAGGAGGTGGTAGTGAAAAGTTAAAACTATTGAGGAGGGGAAGGGAGACGGGAGATATAAAGGCCTAAACAATGGGAAAGAGGATGGAGGGAAATACACAGATTTTAAACATAAGTGTTAATGTGAATGGAATGAAGTCTCCCATAAAGCAGAGATGGATAGCACAATGGATTAAAAAACATAATTCAACAATTTGTTGTTTACACGAAACACATTTGAAACAAGGGGGATACAAACAGGGTAAAGGTCAAAGGTTGGAGCAAAATGTATTGTTCTTCAACTGATGTAAAAACAAAAAGCAGGGGTAGGAATCCTAATCTCAGACAAAGCAACAGCAAAAATAGATCTAATCAAAAGAGATAAGGAAAGAAACTATACCCTGCTAAAAGGCACCATAGACCATGAAGCAATATCATTACTAAATATATATACTCCAAGTGGCATAGCACCCTAATTCTTAGAGGAGAGGTTGGGGGAGTTGAAGGAAGAAATAGAAAGCAAAACTATACTAGTGAGGAATTTAACCTCCCCCTCTCGAAACTTGATAAAGCTAACCTCAAAATAAACAAGAAAGAGGATAAGGAGATAAATAAAACTCTGGATAAGGTAGATTTGATAGATCTCTGGAGAAAATTGAATGGGAACAGAAAGGAATATACCTTTTTCTAAGCAGTTCATGACACAAATCTAAAAATCGACCATGTACTAGAACATAAAAACCTCACAATCCAGTGCAGAAAGACAGAGATGGTCAATGTATCCTTCTCAGATCATAATGCAATAAAAATTGTGTGTAGTAAAAGGCCATTGAAAGATAAACCAAAAATTAATTAGAAACAAAATAATCTAATCCTAAAGAAGGAGTAGGTTAAACAACAAATCCAAATAACAATCAGCAATTGACATTCAAGGGAATGACAATAATGAGACAACCTCTCAAATCTTCTGGGATACTGCAAAAACAGTTCTTAGAGGAATTTTTATATCTTTGAGTGCCTACATAATTAAAATAGAGAAAGAGGAGACCAATGACTTGGGCATACAGATGAAAAAGCTAGAAAAAGAACAAATTGAAAATTCCCAATAAATACCAAATTCAAAATACTGAAAATCAAAAGAGAGAATAATGAAATTGAAATTGAAAAAACTATTAAATTAATAAGTAAAACCAATAGTTGATTTTATGAAAAAACTAACAAAATTTATAAACCTTTGGTCAAATTTACTTTAAAAAAAGGAGAAAATCAAATTACAAATATCAAAAATGAAAGGAGTGACCTCACCTCCAATGAGGAGCAAATTAAAACAATAATTAGAAATTGCTTTGCCCAACATTGTGCCCACAAATTCAACAATGTAAATGACATGGATTAGTATTTAAAAAATGCAAATTGTCCAGATTAACAGAGGAAGAAGTTAAATACTTAAACAACCTCATCTCAGAAAAAAAGAATTGAACAAGCCATCAATGAACTCCCTAGGAAAAAATCTCCATGGTCAGAAGGATTTACAAGTGAATTCAATCAAACATTTAAAGAACATTTAATTTCAGTACTATATAGACTTTTGGGAAAATTGAGGAAGGAGTCCTGTCAACTTCTTTTTATGATACAAATATGGTTTTACTACCTAAACCAGGAAGAGACAAAACAAAGAAAGAAAATTGTAAACCAATTTCTCTCATAAATATAGATGCAAAAATTTTAAATAAGATTTCAGCAAAAGGAATACAGCATCTTATCAAGAGAATAATACATTATGATCAGGTAGGATTCACACCAGGAATGCAGGACTGGTTCAATATTAGGAAAACTATTAGCATTATCGATCATATCAACAACAAAACTCACATAAACAACATGATTATATCAATAGATGTAGAAAAAGCTTTCCACAAAATATAACACCCATTCCTATTAAAAATGCTGGAGAATAAGGGAATAAAGGGAACTTTCCATGACATAATAAACAGTATCTACCTAAAACCTTCAGCAAGCATTATATGCAATATGGAAAAGCTAGATGCTTTTCCAATAAGACCGGGGGTGAAACAAGTATGTCCAGTATCAGCACTATTATTCAACATGGTACTAGAAATGTTATCTGTAGCAATTAGATAAGATAAAGAAATTGAAGGAATAAGTTATCACTCCTTGCAGGTAATATGATGATGTACTTACAGAATCCCAGAAATCAAAAACTATTTGAAATAAGAAAAAGCTTTGGCAAAGTTGCAGGTTACCCAATAAACCCTCACAAATCTTCTACATTCCTATATATTAATAACAAAGTCCAACAGCAAGAGATAGAAAGAGAAATCCCATTTAAAGCTAAGGTAGACACCAAAAAAGATTTGGGAGGTTACCTGCCAAAACAACCCCAGGGACTATATGAACACAATTACAAGATACTTTTTGCACAAATAAAGTCAGATCTGAGTAAGTGGAAAAACATCATTTGCTCATGGCTAGGCCAAGACAATATAATAAAAATGACAATTCTACCTAAATTAATTTGCTTATTTATTGCCATACCAATTAAACTATCTGATAACTATTTTCTAGATTGGAATGAAATAATATTAAAATTCATCTGGAAGAACAGAAGGTCCAGAATATCAAAGGGAGTAAGGAAAAGAAATGCTAGGGAACATGGCCTAGCGCTACCAGATCTCAAATTGTATTATAAAACAGCAATTATCAAAACGAGTTGGTACTGGTTAAAAGCAGAAGGGTAGACAAGTGGAATAAGCTAGGTACTCAAGACACAGTAGGCAATGAATATAGCAATCTTCTGTCTGATAAACCCAAGGATCCTAGCTTCTGGTATAGGAACTCACTGTTTGACAAAAATTTCTGGGAAAACTGGATAACAATGTGGCAGAAACTAGACATAGACCCATGCTTGACACTGTACACAAGAATAAAGTCCAAATGGGTACATGTTCTAGGTATAAAGAATGATACAATGAAAAAACTAGAGGAGCAAGGCATAGTGTGTTTATCAGATTTATGGAGAAAGTAAGAATTTTTGTCTAAAGAAGAGATAGAAAGCATTATGGAGTGCAAGATGGATAATTTTTCTTACATTAAACTGAAAAGTTTTTGCACAAACAAACTCAATGCAACCAAAAATCAGAGGGATGTAGTATATTGGGAAAGAATTTTTACAGCTAATCTTGGGGATAAAGGCCTCATTTCTAGAATATGTAGAAAACTGAGTTATGTGTACAACAATACAAGTAATTCCCCAATTGATAAATTCTCAAATTATATGAACAAGCAATTTTCAGAGGAAGAAACTCAAGATATCTATAATCATATGGAAAAATGCTCTAAATCACTTTTGAGTAAAGAGATGCAAATCAAAACAACTCTAAGGTACCACATCACACCTATTAAATTGGCAAACATAACAGAACAGGAAAATGATAAATGTTGAAGAAATGTGGGAGAGTTGGAACACTAATTCATTTGTGGTGGATCTGTGAGCTCATCCAACCCTTCTGGAGAACAGCTTGGAACTATGCCCAATGGGCTACATTATATCAAATGATATCAAATATATCAAATGAATATATCAAAAAAATCTTCCCTCAGACAGTTATTAGCTGCATGAATCTGGGTAAGTCACTTTAAATTCCTTAGTCTCAGTGTCCTGATTTGAAAGTTGGGGCAACAATAAAATCTACCTCCTAAGGTTGTGAGGACTAAATGAGATCATTTTTCTTAAGTGCTTAGCACAATGCCTGGCATACAGTGGTCATTTAATAAATATTTATTTCCTTCTTTTCACTGTCTGCCCCAATCACTGGAATCATTTTTCCTTCTCATCTCTCATTCTTTGTTTCCCTAAGTCTCAGTTAAAATTACACCTTTCTGTGCAGCCCCTTTGCTGTCATCCTTAATCTATGTGCCCTGTGTCTTAAATTATTTTCAATTTTCACTGTATATATCTTGTTTCTATGCAGTTGTTTGCATGTTTTCTGCTGCATTAAGTCATGAGCACCTTGAGATAAGTACCTTTTTAATTTTTTTTGATATCAACAGTATTTATCACAGTTCCTGGAAGATACTAGACACCTACTAAATGCTAATTGATTTGATTTGACTTCTGCTAATAGATAAAAGAAAACCTGGAGATGAGTTGTATGGAATGAAAAGGCATTGATGGGGGAAATATGTATTGATGTGGAAGGCACATCCAAAAATAAATAGACCCCTTTGAACATAAAATAGTGTATGATTAATAACATAACCTTGCATGACTTGCAGCAATAATATTTTTATTATTTTATCTGTAGTTTTCAGCATTTATTTTTATGAGATTTTGAGTTCCATTCCCCTCCCCCCATTCCGAAGATTGCATACAATCTGACATAGGCTGTAAAAGTACAATCATACTAAAAATATTTCTACATTTGTCATAGTGTAAAAGAAGAATCAAAACAAAAGAGAAAATCACAAAAAAGAAAAAAATAGAGAGAAAATAGTATTCTTTAGTCTGTATTGAGATTCCTTAGCTCTTTCTCTGGATGTGGACAGCATTCTCCATCATGAGTCCCTTGAAATTGCCTTAGATCATTGTAATGTTGAGAAGAGCTAAGTCTATCAATGTTGGTGATCACGCTATTGTGCTGCTACTATGTATAGTTTTCTCCTGGTTCTGCTCACTTCTCAGCAATAACATTTTAAAATAAATGAAGAACAATTGAATTACTATTTTCAGAGAGAAAAAGGAAGGGACCTTCAGCACGCCCTTAGATGACTTCAGTTCAAAATGTAAATGGTATCACAGTAACTCAAGTAATGACTATTTTTTCTTTATTGGATACTGATTTTGTCATTAAATGTAATGCTCTCCCCCCCATTCCTCTCTCTTTGTCTTTTAATTTGTTTGATAAGTTAAAATAAATAGAAAAAATATCATTATTTCCTCCTTTCAACTAAAACACTTAATTTGAAAAAAATAAAAGCATAACTGCCTCTACCATGACTTAGCTTTAGATTCTTTCAAATAAGTTCAAAAGGTTATTTAGATGTACAATGTAAACTTCACTTCTTACAGTACCATTTAACCCCTCTCAGGCTGCTGAATGCTCTTAGATTCACAAAGCAAAAAAAAAAAAAATAGTAATTCTGAATACTTCCATTAGGATACAAGTGCCAATGGATTGCATAAATTGGAAACTACCTAGGATGAATATTCTTAAAAAGTTCTTTTTTTATGTAGTCAATTCTTACTTTATTCCCAAATATTACTCTATATTGGAAAGGAAGAATAACAGAAATGATCATTTTTATTTACCAGATTATTATCTAAAGAATAATTATTAGGATTGAGGAGGAAGAGGAGGGGGAAGATGATGGTGATGATGATGCAGATGATGATAATTATAATAATAATAATAATAGCAATATGGAATAATGGATAAAGAGCTGGTTTATAATTGAGAAAGACCTGGGCTTAAATCATTTCTTTTGTTTAATAGCTTTCTGATCACAGACAAGTCACTTAATGTATCAGAGTCCCAGGTAGACTTTAAAATCATGTTATTAAAGAAATTGTCATTCTTTATTGTATTATGGAATGATAGATTTTGAGTTGGAAACTTCTGTGGGGAAAATTTATTCTGACAAACTGATTTTTCAGAGAACAGCACTACTATACTTGAGAGTTTTAAATTATCTGTCCAGGGTCACATATACATAAAGTATCAGAGTTGGGTTTAGAATCGAAATCCTGGGAATCCAAATTCACTTGTCATTCCATAGAATAATTCTGTCTTCTTATTGGAGGAAATATACATATTAAACAAGTCCTTATCAAAAGAGAAATGAAGCATATGCCTTTATATATGAAATTAATAGCATAAAGTTACTACAGTCGTCACATTTGACAATATTTAAAATGTGACAATTTTTTGCTTTATTAGAAATGAAACAAGGTATAATAATATTAAGGTTTATTTTCATCCATTTGCTAATTGTAGTTTGTGAAATATCTCTAAAAATCATAGATAAGTAAAGGATGAATTTGACTTTCAAACACAAGAATGAGAACAAGCATGAAAAAGCAAACAGCAAAGAGAAGTTATAAGGGACTTACCAAAGGTGAACTGTTTACATTCCTATATGGAAAGACAATATTTGTAAGTCTTAAAACTTTTCAGTTTCTGGGTAATTGGTGGGACTACATACACACATACATGCACACATGTACATGCATGCATGCACACACACATGCATACACACATGCACGCACACACAGAGATAGAGAGCACAGAGTGAATTGAATAGGATGGGATCATATCTTAAAAGAAATTAAGGTAAATGGTGAGAGAGAAATGTAGTGGGAGGAGAGATGGTGAAATGGAAGGGGGTAAATTATCTCATTCAAGAGGGAAGCAAGAGACTTTTTACTGGAGGGAATAAAGGAGAGCTGAGAAAAAAAAACGGAAAGTTTACTCTCATCACATTCGACTAAAGGAAGGAGTAAGATGCACATTTATTTTGGTATGAAAATCTATCTCACAATATAGGAAAGCGGGGGAGAAGGAGATAAGCAGGGAGGGGGGGGATGATGGAAGGGAGAGCAATGGGAGGAGAGAGCAATTTGAAGTCAATCCTCGGGGAGGGACAGGCTCAAAAGACAGAATAGATCAATGAGGGGCAGGATAGGATGGAGCGAAGTATAGTTAGTCTTACACAACATGACTATTATGGAAGTCATTGGCAAAACTACACAGATATGGCCTATATTGAATTGTCTACCTTCCCAAAGGGAATGGGTGGGGAGGAAGGGATGGGGAGCATTTGGAACTCAAAGTTTTAGTAACAACTGTTGAGAATTTTTCTTGCTACTAGGAAATAAGAAATACAGTTAATGGGGAATAGAAAGTCATCTGGCCCTATAGGACAAAAGAGAAGGGAGGGAGGACAGAAGAGAGGGCAGATTGGTGATAGGGGAAATTAGATTGTTCAGATAATTGGGGTGGGGGGAGGGAACAAATGGGGAGAAAATTTGGTACCTAAAATTTTGTGAAAATGAATGTAAAAAGTCAAATAAATAAATTTATATTCAAAGAAAAGAGAGAGTGGAGTTCAGAGAAGCTAAGGATTATAAGATAAGCCAAGAAATTAGAAAACAAAACCAAAAGATGGAAAAATACAAGATAATGTGAAACGTTTCACTAGAAAAAACAACTGACCTGGAAAATACATAGAGGAAAGACAATTTAAAAATTATGGGACTGCCTGAAAGCCGTAATCAAAAAAAGAGCCTAGACAATAACTTTCATGAAATTATCCAGGAAAACTACCCCAATATTCTAGAACCAGAGGGCAAAGTAAATATTGAAAGAAAACTGATTACCTCCTGAAAGAGACTTGAAGAGAGAAACTCCTAGGCATATTGTGGTCAAATTTCAGAGTTTCCATGTCAAGGAGAAAACATTAAAAGCAGCTACAAAGTAACAATTCAAGTACTGTGGAAATACAATCAGGATAACACAGGATTCTGCAGCTTTTACGTTAAGGGATCCAATGGGTTTTAACAGGATATTCCAGAAGTCAAAGTAACTGGGATTAAAACCAAGAATCACCCACCCAGCAAAACTGTATATAATACTTCAAGGGAATAAATCGTCCTTCAATGATATAGAGGACTTTCAAGCATTCATAATGAAAAGACCAGAACTGAACAGGTATTTTGACTTTCAAACACAAGAATCAAGAGAAACATGAAAAGCTAAGCAGGAAAGAAAACATTGTGTGTGTGTGTGTCTGTGTGTGTATTACATAGACAGAGAGTAGAGAATGAGTTGAGTGAGAAGAGATGATGTCCATAAAAATATAAAGTAAAATTAAGAGGTGAGAGAGGATAATCCTGGGAGGAGAAAGGAAAAATTTTCATGGGGCAGTCTATCACTCATAAAAGATAAGAAAAATCTTGTTCAATGGAGAAGAAAATGAAGGAGGTGACAGGGGAAAAGTGAAGCTTACTTCACTTTTACTCTTCATATATGGCTTAACAAGGAAATAACATGCTCACTAATTGGGTATGAAGATCTATCTTACACTACATGAAAGTAGGGGAAAAGGGGATAAGTGGGGTGAGGGATATGTTATAAGGGAGAACAAATGGGAGAAGAGAGTGATTAGAAGTAAACACTTTGGAAAAGGACAAGGTCAAATGATAGAATAAAATAAAAAAGGGGGGCAGGGTAGGATGGTGGGCAATATAGTCTTACACAAAATGACTATTATGGAATTCTTTTGCAAAATGACACATATATAGCCTGTATTGAAGTGCTTGCCTGCTCAGTGGGGATGGGGAGGGAGGGAGGGATGAAGAGAAGTTGGAATTCAAACTTTTAGAAGGGAATGTTGAGAATTATTATTTCATATGATTGGGAAATAAAAAAAAAAAACAAGGAATGGGGTATACAAATTTATCTTGCCCTACAATAAAAGAGAGAAGATGAGGATAAGAGAAGGGTGGGGTGTGATAGAAGGTAGGGTACAATGAGGGAAGGGGTAATCGGAATGCAAGGTATTTTGGGGTGGGAGGAGGAGAGACATAGGGATAAAAATTTGAACTAAAAATTTTGTGGAAACAAATGTTGAAACCTAAAAGCAAACAAACGAACGAATGAATGAATGAATGAATGAATGAATGAATGAATGAATGAACAAATAAATAAATGGATAAATAAATAAACAGAAGAAGAAAAAAAGAAATATCAACCTCTAAATTAATATTGATGGAGGCCACAATATTATGGTTAACATGTTAGGCCAAAATGATTCTGTCTGCATGAAGAATTTCTTTCTACACAAAAAAAAAAAAAATGAGAGAATGATGTATGAGATTTGATTTCTAGTGGGAAAATGACTTGAACCCTGTTATTACATAAATTCATACAATTTTAGTAAATTTTAATTTTTATTTAGTTATTTGGAATTGTCTCTATATGTATAATTTGTTGCCTATGGATGTGAAAAATTGTAAAATATATTGGAATTGAAATTTTGCTTAATAATAACCTTAATACTTTCATTTCTTTTTAGGGAGATTAAACTGTCCATCAAATATTTAATGATCTGTGATGCATATAGAAAAAGATTTCTTTTTTGTGAAGAGGTGGTATAAATCGATTTTCATTAACTACTATGTTTTTGAATGGTTGCAATATGGGGAAAGACTCTGATGAACTATAGAGGATCCAACAGACTGAAGTGAGAATAATGAAGGTCTCTGAGTTCGTTCCATATGATGATCCTTTTGGAAGAAATAGTCATATTTAGCTGAGGGGAAAAGATTCAGAGGAGATTATGCATTTTTCGGCAAGTATTTGTAAGAAAGATTAATTAGATTTGTTTGACCCCACATAGAACAAAACAGGAGTAAAATGTGAATGCTAGAATAGGTAGATTTATGCTTAATGTCAGGGGGAAAGAAGAGACTTCTTTATTACAGCTATTCCAAAGTAGTTAGTTCCTTAGTTAGTCATGAGCTTCCCTTCACTGGAGGTCTTCAAGGACAGATTATTTAAATGCTTGTCTAGTAAATTATGGGAAGTATTATTTTACAGATCGGGTTAGATCAAGAGGCCTGCGCAACATATGGCCCATGGGTCGTTGGGGCCTGCTAAAGGATTCTGTTAAACATGCTGCTGCACTCTTCTGTTTGTCACGTGACCCACGTAAACCAACCATCTTCAATCTGTCTCTAATCTAACCCATCTGTGGCCCCAAGAAGTTTAGCCTGTTTTAATTTTGGCCCCTACTTACTGCCAGGTTGTGCAGGACTGCTTTAGATGATCAGTGAGACCTTGGTAGCTTGAGATTTTCTGAACCTAATGGTGTTAAAATGGTGGAGAAATGTGGAATATTTCAACTGTACGAATTATTAAGGCACGCTATCCAATACTCTTTTTTGGACTATGATAATGGGATTGAAAGTGATAAATGTTAACTATCATGTTATATCATTTATTTAAGTTTTGTACTTGTGTTACCTTTTGTCACAATTGTACATTTAAAGAATTAGGGATTGAATCTTTGAGAATCTTTATTCTGTCAGTGGTTATTGTTTAAAGAAGTATCATAGATTATTGATAAATTTTTTCTTAATTGATGTTAACTATGAAGAACTTGAAGATTTTCTCAATTCTCATTTTCTCTGTATCTTTTATTCTTTATGATATTATATTTACAAATAATCATTGCCTAATAGAACACTTCAGGTGTTATTGCAAATCAAAGATAGGGATTAGAGTGAATTTCAATACCATCACCTATAACTCTTTAGAATGAGGGAAATTGCTTGCTTCTCATTTACACATTTCTAGGTACAGTATTAGTTTTTAGAGAGGGAAATTTGGCATATAAAGGGTTTCTCAAGAGATTTTATAACATCCAGGAAATTGACTTTATCTCAATCTTCTCTATGGGTAACTTCCTTTCTAGTATTTACCTTGTGCTATCCACTGAAGCTAATTTTGTTTGGTTATTTGTTTGTTTTGGACTAGAGTAGTCATTTCATTCCCCCTGAAATTTGGAAAAAAGTATAGGGTATAAGAGAAATGAAGTATACACATTGTCTCTCACATGGAATTTGAAGGCTAAGAATTTCAACTGTGTAGGCCACACATTGTATGATGAGAGACTGTAGACGTTTTTGCAGTAGAAAACTTTTAATATCTCAGTGGTTAGATATGGGACTGAAGAACACATCCTTTGTAACAAGGATTCTTTTTGAATTGAGATATTAATAATGAAGTGAATGTCGGTTGTTGAAATGACTTGTCCAATATGCAGTACCAAATCCATAAAATTTTTCCTTTGAGGATTTCAATAAAAAAGAGACTGAGATAATGATAATGATTGCTACTAATAAAAGAAACTCTATTGCCTTTTGTCTACAGAAAAGCATAGAAGGATATAGTGTTCTTGGTCTCACTTGATTGTAATATGGAATATGATAAGTACGAGTGAATATGTGCTGATAACTCACAATTATATTCTTTTTAGTGATATCATAATTTATTCTTGCTTATCATACTTGGGGAAAAGTTCATACATTCTCATCTACCCAGTTCCAGGAATGATAGAATTCACAAAAGAGGACAGCTATCAAAATCATGTCATCAGGCAGAACTCCAAGCTGGAGGTCCACTGGGGCTGAGGATCATTAATTCAAAACTGACTTGTCCTTAAAATTCATAGCCTGTCCTCTCTTTTTCAACGAAGATGGGAAGACTAAGTCGTTTCATCAATATGGGAAACTTCTAATGAATAAACTATACGCACAATTACAGACTGACTTATCATCATCATTATCATCATCATTAACATTTATACAGCACTGCCTATACCAGACACTGTACTAAGTACTTTATCTGTAGCTTATAGGCTTTGAGTGTTATCTCTGACTAGGTAATTCTGTTACTTGATAGACTTACACAGCAAAGAGGAGGAAGGAAAAAGTAGCAAACGTTTAATAATCACCTCATATGTATCAGGCACTGTGCTAAGGGCCTTAAAATTATGTCATTTGTTCTTTGGCATACATTCATTCATACAGAACTGGTGTATTTCAAATGCATGAGTTAAACGCAGACCTTACTGAATCCAAGTGAAGCCGTCTAGTTACTTTACTGCACTATTTCTCCAAAACAAAACAGAAAGAACAATTAAAAAAAATTATCATGTTGTATAACATCAATCCCTCTCAAATCTCCACCTTTTGAGGGTGTTTTTTCTATTGATTCATGATATATAAAACTTTAGTGTTAATTTTCTGTCTTAGCTCTCCTCTTCTCTCTTCTATTCAGACCTGATTATTTTTGACTCTATCTTTTTGGTGTCTCTCAGATTTGTCCTCACTTTTCTATCCTCATTGCCACCACTGTAGGAATACTCATGCCCTGCTGAGATTATTGAAATAGGTCCTACACAGAGTTTTTGACATCTATTATCTCACTTCATTGTCTCCATTCATTAACATGTAAGCAATGTTCTATTTGGCTAAACCTATCCATGTTCTTCAAATGCTCCAAATCTCTCAGTGACTCTTTTACAGCAGCCAAGTGAAAATTACATTCCTTATCCTGGCACTGAAGATCCTTCTCCCTTTGGCACTACTCTACCTTACCAGTCTTTTTGTCTACTACTCTTCTTCATATTATCTATACTCCATCAAATGAACACTAATTTTATTACCTATACTTCCTGAATACTATTCTTTGGCTCCCACATCAGCAAAGCCTTGCCTCACTTCCAGGTGCTGGTATCTTATGCTGCTTTTCCTTTGAAGTTCATCTCACATCACTACATGGTGCCTTCTTGATGCCCCTATGCAGCAATACTGCCCTCCAACTCATTTCTTTGATTATACCATTGTGATGTATTTACTATGTGTTATTCTTCACTGGTTATTTCTCGGTGTCATGTCTATCTAATAACTCAAAATCTCTATTTAAGCTGAAATCCTGTTGCATCTCAACTATCTTTTTAAATCTTCTACACAGAGTAGATCCTTTATAAGTATTGTATAATTGAGATGGGAATTCATAAATTCCGGAACTATTTCATATGGTCTGAGGTCTCTTTCAGTCTTAGATCTACAAACTTCTGGGTTTTTTTCTTAGAAACAGTTATTGCTTTTAGAAATTTAGCAAGAAAAAATACCAGTCTCCCCTTATATAGTATGTATTCCCTTGTTTTTCAGTGTTTATAACTTATCATATTATTCCAATGTACATGCCCTAAATGGTGGCATTTAAATGTTGCTATCTTTGCAGTTTCCTTTACATTTGACAAAAAATACTTCAAAGAAATGAGAACAACACTATTGTTAGTGGTTGCTATGTAACTTACAATCATCTGGAGCAGTTGTGGAGGGACTGATCTACAGAAACTGAAAGACTATTCAAGAAATGAACCTAGCCTTATCACTGAAAATAGAAGAATAAAATGTCTAGTCCCTAGGTGAATATGATTCTATTTTCCAACTCTTATTTTGTGTTTTCCTTTCTTGAGAGGCAAGATATCTTTGTAACTTTCTAGTCTCTGGGACCAAGTTTTAACATTTTGAAAAAAAGTCAAATATGATACAGGAAAGATTAGCTCTTTGTACTTTATCTGATTATTGACATAGGTAAAATATGATGTTATGTTTATTCCCTTTCCTGGGTGACTTTTTCAGTTGACTTTTATATTCTTCTGATATTTTGAGAGAATACTTCCTATCTGCTTGAAATACCACAAGGTGATGTTGAATGAAAATAAGTTATTTGTCAATGCTGAAAAAATCTTGAAAATGCAAGGACAAGAATTCAGAATGAGCAAATGGTGAATATGAAACATACAAAATTATTACTAGGATTTTATTTCAGGCTTTTGATTCTGAACACTGGAAGGTTTACAATAGAAGCATGTTTACTTCAAGTCGGTTACATGATTTTGTGGGAATAACTGATTTTAAGCCATGGAAATATCCTTGGGTGTATATTAAAAACAAGTTTTGGAAAAATATATTAGAACTTGAAAATTCCCGCTACCCCTGAACACGTTGTAGTCAACTCCCTCTTCTTCCCCTTTGGGCTAAACTAAATACCTTGAAAAAGTCATATACACTAGATGTGTTAAATTCCTCTTTTATTTGCTACTAAACCTTCAAGTCTGCATTCTGTACTAAATAACCAGCTGAAACTGACCTCTCCAAAGTTATCAGTGATTGCTTACAGCCAAATGAAAAAAATAAAACATTTAGCAATCCCCAAATTTCTTGATCTATCCGTATTTTTGGTTCTGTTGAACACTATTTCCTTCTGGAAACTCTCTTCTCTCTAGATTATAATCTGATAATAACCTCTTTTCTTTCTCCTTATACTGTCTGACCACTCCTGCTAAGTAAGTCTCATCATTATGCAGACCACTTTTAGTAACTATGGTTGTCTACCAAGTGTCTGTCTTAAAACTTTTTTCCCCTCAATACCATCAGGCTTGATGATCTCATCAGCTAACCTGGATTCACTTAGCACCTCTATTCAGATTACATCTACATA
This sequence comes from Bettongia penicillata ogilbyi, assembly GCA_023548195.1. Lineage (NCBI taxonomy): Eukaryota > Metazoa > Chordata > Mammalia > Diprotodontia > Potoroidae > Bettongia > Bettongia penicillata. Next base: position 2,227,151 of record JAJHZJ010000730.1, read on the forward strand.
TCCAAATCTAGCTATTCTCCTGAATTCCAGTGATGCAGAACGAATTTTCAGACAATATTAATTTCTTATTTCATAGACATATTGAAGGCAACCAATCCCAAAATATAATTTCTCATTCTGAGATTACCTTTATCCCACACTAAAAATATCTTGTATGAGGCAAGTTCGTATCCAGGTAACCAGACAGCATGGTAAGTAGAATATGGAACCTGAAGTTAGAGCAGCACATATTTGCCCTCAGATACTGATTAGCTGTGTGACTTTGGACAAATTACTTAATCTATGTTTGCCTCAGGTTCTTCATCTGTAACTGGTGGGAAAATAACTCCTACAGCCAAAGTTATTGTGAGGACAAAATGAATATTTGTAAAGTGCTTTGGAAACACCAATGCACTATAAATGATCAGCTATCAATAATAATTTTAATATGATGCTCTTATTTTTATATTATCTCCCTCATTTGAATGCAATTTCCTTGAGAACATTGTTTTGTATAACGCATACAACAATGTAAACACTTAATAAATGTTTGTTGACTAACTGAAAATACCAATTCTCTCTGGTAGTCATACGGTGCTGAAGATTTTCACCTTTTGATATCTGCAATATATGTCCTTCTCTCCCTCCCATTACTCTCTTGACTATTTCAGGAAAACTCAGTCATGCATCAATCCACTCTACTCTCCAGCTTTCTTCTATACAATTTTATTTTACCAAAGACTCCTTGACTCTTCATGGGTATTTTCTGTCCCTCACTTTCCCTTGGCCCCCAAACCCAGTTCTGAAAGCATGATCAAATCAACTTGGCCATTATTCCTGGATGAAGTAGTTTACTTCATTCCCATTTGGTCCAACTCATCAAAGAGTTTTTCTTTAGTCATGATTACTCTATGAGTGACCACTTAAACAATAGAAAATAAATTCATTAATGTCCACAACTGCCTTTGTTTTAGCATTTGTATTTCCAATACTTAGCACAGTGTTTTGGATGTCATGACTGCTTAATCCATTTTTTTCTTCTTTTTATTGAAGTTAACCATATGAAAATGAAATAACTGAAAAGTTTGAAAGAGAGAGTTTTGGAGTGAGTGTCTCTTTATGAGAAAGATTGATGGGAACAAAATACTTAAGAAGGTTAGGTAGTAGTTAATGTGAGATAAGTGAGAGGAATAAATGTAGAATATATGCTTGCTAATGAATTGTTTGAGTGCTACTAGGAAATATTTCTTTGCCCTCTGCTTCTGGAGTCCTTGAAAAACAAATGGTGAAAAGCAAAAATAATAATAATAATAATAATAAAGTAGACATCAGAGCATTTCAGTCAGTGATGTCTTTGGTGATACATACAAATATGCATGAATATGAGTACATATGTGTATATTTGTATATATACATGTATATGTGACTGTGCATACATAAATACACACATGAATGCACTAACATTTTCAAAGCTATATAGGGAGCTATATGTATGTATAAATGTGTGTATGTATATGCATCCATATATATATATGCATACATATGCATATGTATTACAACATACTTACATATACACCTATATGCTTATACATACATGTACACATATGTAGATATATACACAGATAAATGACATATAGATAGACAGATAGATAGATATATTCTCATCTAGCTTTGAGTATGTTGATTCCTTTTTCCAAACTTAAACTTTCTTCCCTATGATTATGCCATTCCCCTTGGCATTTAAAACTTCTTGTCATATGACTGCAACATACTTTTCCCATCAGTTTCTCTACTCTTCCTCCTCTAATCTACTTGCAATTTCAAAATTTGACTTTCCACATTCTTCCAAGGCATTACTGCACATTTTCCTTCTTCCTCTAATGGTACTTCCCCTACCATTACTTTTATCTCTATCATAAAATGTTTGGCTAATTTTTAAGTTTTATTTCATGTGCTGCTTTCTGTGGGAAAGAAATTCCTGATACTCTATTTTTTAGTCATTTCTCTGTCCTCATTACTTTGTACAGTGGAAAGAAGGAATAAAGAATTTATTGAGTACCAAAAGAAGAAATTGTCATTTGCAAGGAATCTATTGAATCTGATTTTAGAGATTTAGAAGAATTCTTTTAAAAAATGGAAATTCTATTTTTACACTGTGCATAACATTTGTTTAATTGATAATCTACACTTTAGTCTATGCCAGAGTTGGGGAACCTATGGTCTCAAATCTTTTTTAATGAGGGGATTTGTTCTGCTATGATTAGATTCAAAGGGTCACAACTGAGGATCCAAAGGGCTACGTGTGACCTCAAAGCTGGTATCCTACATCATGATAAATGAAATTATGGGAAATAATATGCATAAAATGTGTAGGAAGGATTTGGATTTACATGTTTCTTTGAAATGTGCATGTTGCTCAATAAAACAAAACAAATCAAAAAATATTTTAAGAAAAATGATTTCCTTTTGAGTCAAATTGCCAGAAACATTTCCTTCCTTTTTGCCTAGGATTTTAGAGAAAAAACAAATAGTCCTTGGCTTCCTGACTTTCACTAATTTATTCAGGTTAATGATACATCAAATGTAGGACAGATATACTAGATAAAGTACTCTGGGCCTGCTACCCAGAAGATCTAAATTTATGTCTCTTCTCAAACACTCCAGTTGTGTGACCGTAGGAAAGTAATTTATTCTCTGTCTCAATTTACTCAGCAGTAGAATAGGAATATTAACAAACCCTCTCTTGCAGGAATAAATGAGATAATTTTTATAAAGCACTAAGCTCTGTGCTCACCACATTGTAATGACTATATAGACACTTATTTACTTCTATTGATTAAATCAACAGATAAGAGAAATTTTAAAAAATACCATAATATCATCAGCTCAGTTCAGATAAGTCTCCTCTTTCTTATGTGTCTATACATTTCAGAGATTTCCCTAGCCTTTGGCCCCCTTTCCTATCTTTGTTTACTAGATGGACATTCAATTCTCCCTTCAAATGAATTTCACTTTCCAGGGACATTTATGCTCATTTTTACTTTATAAAAGCATCCTATTTGAGCTCTAAGAAACTACCTCATCTGTGCCCCAAATAATAGGATATAAATATTATTTGATAGCATCAATCTCCATTTCAAAATCTTCTTAATTTTCTTGGTTGCTGGTAAGAGGGAAATGCAAAATTTGCTTGCGTGTTTATTTTATATCCCTGTCGCCTAATGCTTGTTCCTTCTACCTTCTTTCTGGCTGTGCTTCTCTCAATTTGTTCAAGAAGCTTCCCTGTATCTCAGGACGTCCCCTGCTTCGTCCTTAAAGATTCAGAGAACAGTTACTCTATTTATCTAAGACTTAATCTCTGGAAATAGGACCTCATCAGGCTTTGATTATTGGATCCAATTTCTCCAAGGTTTTGGGGGTATTTTGAGGGCATTTTGCTCCTCTCCTAAGGCAAAATGTTTCAATATCTCCTGAGGTCACATATGAAGTGGTTCTCTCTAAGGGCAACAGGGACACACACTCTTCCCTCCAGGGAATCTAAACTTATTTCTACTCAATTAGCTTCACAATAGTTCTTTCCAGTTCTCCTTCTTGGTGATACAGCATGAACGTACAACCAGGTAATGTTAACAATCAGTTATTTTTTTCCTTTTATTAATTTATTTATTTAACTTTTTTACATTCATTTTCACAAAATTTTGGGTACCAAAATTTCTCCCTATTCATTCCCTCCCCCACTCCAATACACCGAGCATTCTAATTGCCGTATCACAAATCTGCCCTCTCTTCTATCATCCCTCCCATCCCTTGCCCCCATCTTCTCTTTTGTCCTGTAGGGTCAGATAACTTTCTATTCTCCATTACCTGTGTTTCTTATTTCCTAGTAGGAAGAAAAATACTTCACAGTTGTTCCTAAAACTTTGAGTTCCTACTTCTCCCTATCCTCCCTCCCCACCCACTCCCTTTGGGAAGGTAGGCAATTCAACATAGGCCATATCTGTGTAGTTTTGCAAATGACTTCCATAATAGTCATGTTGTGTAAGACTAACTATATTTCCCTCCATCTTATCCTGCCCCCCATTGCTTCTCTTCTCTCTTTTGATCCTGTCCCTCCCCAAGAATGTTGATTTCAAATTGCTCCCTCCTCCCATTGCCCTCCCTTCCATCACACCCCCCACACTTCTTATCCCCTTCTCCCCCACTTTCCTGTATTGTAAGATAGGTTTTCATCCCAAAATGAGTGTGTTTTATTCCTTCCTTTAGTCGAATGTGATGAGAGTAAACTTCATGTTTTTCTCTCAGCTCGCCTTTTTTTTCCTCCACTAAAAAATCTCCTGTCTGCCTCTTTTATGAGATAATTTGCCCCATTCTATTTCTCCCTTTCTCCTCCCAATACATTTCTCTCTCACCACTTCATTTTTGAAAGATATGATCCCATCCTATTCAATTCACTCTGTGCTCTCTGTCTCTGTGTGTGCGTGTGTGCACGTGTGTGCATGTGTGTGCATGTGTGCGTGTGTGTGTGTGTGTGTGTGTGTGTGTGTGTGTGTAATTCCACCAACTTCCCAGATACTGAAAAGTTTTAAGAGTTACAAATATTATCTTCCCATATAGGAATGTAAACAGTTCAACTTTAGTAAGTCCCTTATGACTTCTCTTTGCTGTTTACCTTTTCATGATTCTCTTCATTCTTCTGTTTGTAGGCCAGATTTTCTTTTCAGCTCTGGTCTTTTCATCAAGAATGCTTGAAAGTTCTCTATTTCATTGAAAGACCATTTTTCCCCCTGAAGTATTATACTCAGTTTTGCTGGGTAGGTGATTTTTGGTTTTAGTACTAGTTCATTTGACTTCTGGAATATCCTATTCCATGCCCTTCGATCCCTTAATGTAGAAGCTGCTAGATCTTGTGTTATCCTGACTGTATTTTCACAGTATTTGAATTGTTTCTTTCTAGCTTCTTGCAATATTTTCTCCTTCACCAGGGACCTCTGGAATTTGGCCATAATGTTTCTAGGAGTTTCTCTTTTTGGATCTCTTTCAGGTGGTGTTCAATGGATTCCTTGAATATTTATTTTGCCCTCTGGTTCTAGAATATCAGGGCAGTTTTCCTTGATAATTTCATGGAAGATGATGTCTAGGCTCTTTTTCTGATCATGGCTTTCAAGTCATCCCAAAATTTTTAAATTGTCTCTCCTGGATCTATTTTCCAGGTCAGTTGTTTTTCCAATGAGATATTTCACATTGTCTTCCATCTTTTCATTCTTTTGGTTTTGTTTTGTGATTTCTTGGTTTCTCAGAAAGTCATTAGCCTCCATCTGCTACATTCTAATTTTGAGAGAACTATTTTCTTCAGTGAGCTTTTGAATCTCCTTTTCCATTTGGCTAATTCTGCTTTTGAAAGCATTCTTCTCCTCATTGGCTTTTTGAACCTCTTTTGCCAACTGAGTTAGCCTATTTTTCAAGGTGTTATTTTCTTCAGCATTTTTTTTGGTCTCCTTTAGCAAGGTGTTGACCCGTTTTTCATGCTTTTCTTGCCTCTCTCTTATCTCTTTCCCCAGTTTTTCCTCCACTTCTCTAACTTGATTTTCAAAATCCTTTTTCAGGTCCTCCATGGTCTGAGCCCATTGAATATTTATTTCAGACGTTTGGGATACAGAAGCCTTGACTTCTGTGTCTTTTCCTGATGGTGAGCATTGTTGTTCCTCATCTGCAAGGTTGGGAGGATATATCTGTGTACCAAGAAAGAAACTTTCTATGATCTTATTGTTTTCCTTTTTCTGGGCATTTTCCCAGGCAGTTACTTGACTTCTGAGATTCCTTTTCACACCCTCTTTGCCTCCAGATCTGCCCAGCTAGTGCTTGGGGTCTGAGATTCAAATGCTGCTTCCCAGCATCAGGGCTTTCAGTGGGGCAGGGCTGCTATTCAGTGTGAGATTAAGTTCAGCTGCTCGGGTAGGGGCAGAGCCACCTCACAGGGCTCAGTTCTCTCAGGGGGTTTATGCAGAAACCTTCAGAAATAGATCTGAGTCCCTGTTTGCTTTGGGAGCACCTGTCTGCTTCTGCCTCTGCTGCTGCCTCCTGAGGGAACCTGAGTTATGGCGAGTCAAACAGGCTCTCTCACTAGCCTCTGGCGTCTGTGGGTGGATGGACCTGCGCAGCTGCTGGAGATTCCTTCCCTGAAGCCTGCTCAGATCTGGTCTTCTCAGTGCCTCGTGGCCAAGGGAGGGCTGGGCTCTGCTCCGGGTAGGGTGCATACACAACCTTTGGTGTCAGTTTTTCAGGGCTCTCTGGAATAGAAATCTCCTCCACTCCATTGTTGTGTGGCTTCTGAGGTTCCAGAATTCGTTGGGAGCTCCTCTTTACAGGTATTTTATGGGCAATGGGTTAGGAACTAGCATATGTGTATGTTTCTACTCCACCATCTTGGCTCCTCCTGAATCAGTTATTTTTAATTTGGTATTAGTGGATCAGTGATTCCTGTCAAAGTCAAAGAGAAGCCACACCTGAAAAAGACGACAAATACTATGAAACAGATCTCCAAATATTTTGTCAATGTTTATGCTTATACCTTTAAAAGAGTAGGGATGTAATTGAATCAGTAATCCCCACACCATTTAAAGTAATTAAGAAGATGCTCTATACTATGAGAACTTCATCAGCTGAAAATCAATAATAAGTGAGACCTTGGTGGGAATTCTCCTTAATTAACTGGCAAGAAGCAAAATGTTTTAAGCTGAAATATTCGCTACACAGATAGTGTATTGGAATTGCTTGCAAAGACTGAATCACTTCTCTGTGATTTGAATGGAATAATTGTCTGAGAATTCTACCTTAGGTCAATGTAATGGTTGACCAGTTCTAGTTAATCCTCTGAGAAAAAAAAAAATTCTTAAATTGGGAAGAAAAGGATTTTTGTTTTCACCATACTTTCCCCTTGAATTTGAGAAGGTTTATACAGAGTAAGGGCTAGTTATATTGTTTACATTAGGAGCTGAAAACAAACTAGATATACAATTGAAAAGCACTTGGAGAGGGTGACAAAGTGACCAAAACTTGAGTCAAGCAGTATACTCCACATAGCTCTGGAGAAATTCAGGAAAGCTGCGCAAAAAGTGAAAAGGGTATCCACCTCATCAGATGTTGCAATTTATCACTTTACCACGTATACTTTACAAGCTTGAGTTAATTTTGGTTTTGATTTTGTATATAACTGTAGGATAGTATATTCCAGACACTTTTATGAAGTTTTTAGGAAGAGAATATTGCTGCATTTGAGTTCTAGTCATACATTCTCAATAAATATCACTTTTCAAAACCTAGTGTATTCATGATGTTAATTTATATTGTGAAAATTTAAAAAAGTAGCCTATTGTTTTGGGCAGAATCAAGATATAATACGTAGAGACATATGAACAACAAGGCTAGAAAATCCCCAACTTCTTAAGAGTATCCTACATTATGAATGGGAATAGTAACCATCTTGAGAAAGCACAACCTACTAGAACTTGTAGCTTTGGATAGCTAGATCAGAGCTTAAAGTAGATAGAGAAACAGCGTGCATGTCAATCTAAGGTCCAAGATTTTTACCACCTTAACTTCGTGAAAGAGTTAACCATGACCAAATTTTAAAGGAGAGGTTGATACTCTTTATGTCTAAAGATTTCAAAGCAAAAGTTAGTTTCATTTTTTTGCCCTTCAGGAGAAGTAAAAATATTTCTTCTTTGTGTTCCCATGTCTTGCAGTACTTATTAAAGTGCCTTGATAAATACAGAAAGTATAATGGATCAATAACACACACACATCACTTACACAAACGTGGCATTTGTTTATATATGAATTCAAAAGAGGTAAACATAGTAAGGCAAAGAATAATAAAGAAACAATAGAAGGAGGGAGGAAGAAAAATGGAAGGAAACCAAAAGTTTGTAGAAATAGAAGGAAATGACAATCTTCTTAACATTCCATTCAGATCAATGAAATATCTTCAAGGTATCTTCAAGGCAAATGTTTGTTTAAATGAACTGAACTGACTCTACTCAATATAAGAAAAATCAATGGATGTAATACCACATTTTTTGTCCTGTTCCTTTTCTTCTATTCTGTTACCTGAGGTTGCTCCAAATGATTCATTTTTCTCATTACATATTTTCAGAGACCTTCTGTCATTCCCTCTTCTTGACTACAATGATGTTTAATATTGTTCTTCCCATTGTGAGTTACTATTGGTAAGAAAATATGGCATCATAGCATGTGGTTTTCTGTAAAAACATCTGTATGTAACTCAGATCCATCATTTACCAGCTGCATGGCTTAAATTCTCTGAAACTCAGTGTCACTATTTGTTATATGAAGGCAGCAATACTTAAGTTACTTAAATCCCAAGGCTATTAAAAATCAAATAAAATAACATAAAGTGATATCTCAATTTGAGATGCCATATTATTATTTCATAGTGTATAAAAACTAGTAAATGGGGACATCACAAGAGTAAGAATCAAAGCATAATATTAAAATTTTCACTAATAATAAAAATCTTGGTGTAACAATATCCACCAACTAATCAGATCAGTATTTATTTAGATTCTCTTGGGTTACATGCTAGTATTTAAAAAGACAAAATAAAAAACTTCCCCACCTTCAGAGACCTTATATTTTATTCAAAAAAATAAACTTTAAATATTTAAGTACGTGTAAAATACATTTAAAACAAATTCATAAAGAGAAGAAAATTTTAAAGGTGACCTTCTGAGAGTCAGGAGGAATGGGTGAACATAGTACAGTGTAGTGTTTTTGGTTTGTTTGTTTCTTTGTGTTGGGAGGAAATATGAGGGAAAGAAGAGGAAAAAAATTCTTTCTCTGGGCACTCAAGGGTCACAAGAGGTAGTAGGAACTTTATTTACCCTCAGCCCCACATACATACACCTGGGGCATATTCAGTAATGACTCTTGGAAAAAATTGGCTGTCTAGCAAAGACTGTTCAATGGGTAGAACACAGTTTTTCTACCCAAGATGAAAGTCCTAGTATGATTTGACTCTGCAAAAAGATCTTAAACCATACACAGAGAAGAGTATTTTCTCCTAATGTGCACAATGGACATCTTACATCAAGAAAATTGAGCTCATAATTAAAAAAAAAAGACAGGGACCTCTCCATGCACTCATTTTTATAAATATATTTCAGATGACTATCTTTAAAAAAAACATCTTTGATTTCCCAGATCACAGACATTTCACTCAATTTTTTATAAAAGCTTTTCGTTTTATTCCATTTTATCACAGGGATGAGTTCAGTGCATTGCACTGCATTAGAATGACTGTATTCACCATTTTTTAGTCTTGCAAAAAATAGAATAAGTGTTTTTTTAAAGAAAAGATTAGCCTTTTCTAAATGTTTTGCATTTCCCATAGGGATGTTAAATCTCCAAATACAGGGTTCCTTTCACTGAATGAAGTTATATTATCTATTAGGCATTTTATGGCCCCTTACACCCAACAAAATATGTTTTTAGGATTACATCAAGCTAACTTGTAAATGAATGCGGTGATTTTCAACCCACTAATTTCTCAAAATATTGCAAAATGCAATATTTAATTTGATGTTTTTAAGCATAGGACTCAATTCCCCAGTAGTAATCCATGCAAAATATCCACCAACATTTACTGAATGACAACTATATGTGCAGGAATGGATATGGACATGTGTAGAAGTGTGTACAGTATATACTATGTGTATAAAGGTGATTATATGCATATGTGTGTATATGTATATATGCGTATCTATGCATATATGTGTATGTTAATGCACACATATTAAATGGAGTTAGCAGGAGAACACTGTACACAATAACAACATTTTACACCAACTAATTGGAAATGACTCAGCTACTCTTAAACAGTACAATGATCCAAGAGATTTCTGAAGGAATAAAGATGAAAAATTCTATCTATCCACTTTTAGAGGGAGAACGAATAGAAATTGCATGCAGATTAAAACATCCTATTTTCTATTTAATTTTTCGTTCTGTTTTGCGGGGGGAAGGATCTGTGTTTCCTTTCACAACATAACTAATGTGGAACTATATTTTGCATGACTGCACATGTACAATAAGTCAAATTATTTGCCTTCACAAGGAGGAATGAGGGGATATAGAGAGTGAATGAGGTTTGGTCAACAAAATTTCAAAAGGAAAAATAATATTTAAAATGTTTTAAATTGCAATTGGTAAAACAAAAAAAATTAAAAAAATTAAAAGATGTTAAAATTCTTAAAGTCCTTTGATATTGTCATCCTCAAAATTAGATCTGTTCAATGTTTCTTTAAATAATTTTGAATGATCACCATGTATATAAAATGACATTCTGGAATCATTTCTCTGAGAGCTCTTTTCTATAATTATGCAGAACCCATGGTCTTGACTGAGAACATTTTCTTTTAAATTGTCCAACAAAGTTGAAAAATTAGAAAAGTTTCCATGAAATTCCATGAAATTAAATAACGATAAGATCTTCCAAGTCCAATAATGGGCCACAGGTGGAGCCAATTAAGGGGAGCTTGATTAGGGGAGGCTTGTTTTGTCAAAGACCTTTACCTTTTGTTAATTTCTAAAAAATTAAAGATCTCCACCACCAATAATGAACCTGCCCATTAAGGGAAGCATGATTATGAGAGATTTGTTTTGTATGAAGGCTGACACCTTTTGTTAATTTCTAATGCTGCACTGGTTCTCAAAGTTCTTGATGTCCTCAGACTCTGAAAAGTGAATATATAGTCTGAGGTAAAGTTTTGCTTTGGGGCTTACTCATTGGATGTATTTGACCAGGGGAGACTCTTGGTAGCTGCTAAGGAGTTCCCCACTCCTCTGCTTTGAAAATGCACTTGTTGGTGCTTCTCTGTCTGCTAGCTATGGAGGTATGTAATTATGACACAGTTGGATCTGTATGTGTTGCTTATGGTCAAGCAGTTGGACTCTCTAGCTGTTGATTTATATTTCTCTGCTGGTATTTTCTCTGTTGGTTTATGTTTGATTAAAATGATGGTTGAGTCATCAAAAGTTGCTTTCCTTTAGAAAAGCAAACAGGCCCTCTTCTTTATACTGGGGTCTGTGCTGTTACAGATACCCAAAAATAATTTTAATATTTCATAATTTCTCTTAGGCTAACCTAAAAATCACTTGATATATGAACAGCACTGGAATTCAGTGGTTTATATCAATACTGAAACTTTCTATAATTAAATAAATTTAAAAAAGCTAATATCACTTAACATTACACTATTAGTGGTTTCATTTCAATGCTTCCATAATGCCAGTTTTTGACCCAAATATTTCTGTTTATAGAGTGGTCCTTTTTGTCGATCTTGTAAATATTATAGAAAAGTATAAAATGAGGTCATTTCTTATTTTAATTTTTTTTATTTCCTTTATTTATTTTTACTTTCCAATATTCATTTCCACAAGACTTTAAGTTCCAAATTTTCTCCCCATCTCTCCTTTTCTCCACCCTAAAACACTGTGCATTTTGATTACCCCTTGCCCCAACCTGCTCTCCCTTCTATCACACTCCTCCCTTCCCTTAGTTCCCTCTTCTCTCTTTTCGTGTAGGGCAAGGTAGATTTCCATACCCCATTACCTGTATTTTTATTTCCCAGATGCATGCAAAAACAATTCTCAACATACATTCCTTAAATTTTGAGTTCCAACTTCTCTGTCTTCCACCTTCCCCAACCATCCCCACTGAGAAGGAAATATATATATATTATATATAATTTTGCTAAAGAATTTCATTATAGTCATGTTGTGAAAGAAAGGCTGGTTGTATTTCCCTTCATCCTATCCTGCCCCTTATTTCTTCTATTCTCTCTTTAGAACTTCTCCCTCCCCTAAAGTGATTACTTCTTCTTACTCCCTCCACCTATTTGCCACCCCTTCTATCATCCTCTGAAACCATTTATCCCCTTCTCCCCTACTTTCCTGTAGTGTAAGATAGATTTTCATACAAAATTTACTGTGAATGTTATTCCCTCCTTAAGCCAAATATGATGAGAGTAAACTTCACTTTTTCCCTCTCACCTCCCCCATTTTCCCCTCCTTTGAAAACGTTTTTTCTTGGCTTTTTATAAGAGATAATTTGCCTCCTTCTATTTCTCCTGTCCTCCTCCCAATAGATTCCTGTCTCACACCTAAATTTTATTTTTAGACATCATCCTTTCCTATTCAACCCACCCTGTGCCCTCTCTCTCTCTCTCTCTCTCTCTCTCTCTCTCTCCCTATATATATATATATATATATATATATATATATATATATATATATGTGTGTGTGTGTGTGTGTGTGTGTGTGTGTGTGTGTGTGTGTGTATGTATGTATGTATGTATTACAAATATTATCTTTCCATGTGGGAATATAAACAGTTCAATTTTAGTAAGCCCCCTATGATTTTTCTTTCCTGTTTACCTTTCCATGTTTCTCTTGATTTATGTGTTTGAAAATGAAATTTTCTATTCAGCTCTGGTTTTTTCATCAAGAATGCTTGAAAGTCCTCTATTTCATTGAAAGACCATTTTTTCCCTTGAAGCATTATACTCAGGTTTTGCTGGGTAGGTGATTCTTGGTTTTAATCCTAGGTCCTTTGACTTCTGGAATATCACATTCCAAATGCTTCAGTCCTTTAATGTAGAAGCTACTACATCTTGTGTTATCCTGATTGTATGTCCACGATACTAGGATTGTTTCATTCTAGCTGCTTGCAATATTTTCTGCATGACCTGGGAACTCTGGAATTTGATTACAATATTCCTAGAAGAACATATACATGGACAGAAAAATGTGACTACCACTCCATTCAAGATCATAAATGATCATAAATGCCTTTCAATTTTGTTTTATAAGGGGTGATGAAGTTTTTTTCATAAAAATAGAAAGCATAAATTGCTGAAATACAGTTTTGTTTTGTTTTGTTTTTTCCTGGGCCTGTTATGTTTTGGATGAGACTTTTTTTTACTTTGTAGAGATAATGTAGATGTAAGTTCTGGGTCCTTGCATGAAGGGTAGAGCTGTTTTGACAGATGGGGAGAGAGGTGGCAGCCCTCATTTGTACTTTGATTTGGAGACATTTTGGTCCAGTCAGAAACAACTTCAAGTTTGAGAAAGAGAAAAACACTTTCAAAATCAAAGAAGAAGTCAGTTTCTGAATGCGAAATTGCAGCTTGTCTTCCAAGACAATCAAGGAAATTTCCCTGCGTATGAGGTAGCTCGTCTATCTTAGTTGAGCTGAGATCTTATCAGTCCCCTAACTCAAAAGCTCATTCATCTTCCCAAGTGGTCATTAGTAAGGTCCCTTAGACATAAGTCATTTAACTTCAGGTGGTCTCAGCATCCTCATTTGCAAAATAAATTTATTTATTTAACTTTTAACATTCATTTTCACTAAATTTTGTATTCCAAATTTTCTCCCCATTTGTCCCCTCCACCAACCCCAAAACATTGAACATTCCAATTGCCCCTATCGCCAATCTGCTCTCTCTTCTATCATCCCTCCCTTCCCTTGTCCCCATCTTCTCTTTTCTCCTGTAGGGCCAGATAACTTTCTATGCTTCATTACCTGTATTTCTTATTTCCTAGTAGCAAGAACAGTACTCGACAGTTGTTCCTAAAACTTTGAGTTCCAACTTCTCTTCATCCCTCCCTCTTCACCCATTCCCTTTGGGAAAGCAAGCAATTCAATATAGGAAATATCTGTGTAGTTTTGCAAATGACTTCCATAGTAGTCATGTTGTGTAAGACTAACTATATTTCCCTCCATCCTATCCTGTTCCCTATTTCTTCTATTCTCTCTTTTGATCCTGTTCCTCCCCAAGAGTACTGACTTCAAATTGCTCCATCCTCCCATTGCCTTCCCTTCCATCATCCCTTCAACCCTACTTATCCCCTTCTCCCCAACTTTCCTGTATTGTAAGATAGGTTTTCATACCAAAATGAGGGTGCATTTTATTCCTTCCTTTAGTCGAACTTCCTATGGTCTTATTGTTTTCCCTTTTCTGGGCATTTTCCCAGTCAGTTACTTGAGATTCCTCTCCACACCCACCTCATCTCTAGATCCACCCAGCTAGTGCTTGGAGGCTGAGATTCAAATGCTGCTTCCCAGCCTCAGGGCTTTTGGTGGGGGCAGGGCTGCTATTCATTGTGAGATTAAGTTCAGGTGCTGGGGTCGACGCAGGGCTGCCACATGGGGCTCAGTTCCCTCATGGGGTTTACACTGAGACCCTCAACAATGGACCCAAACTCCTGTCTGCTTTGGAAGCCCCTGTCTGCTGCTGCCTCCCAAGGGGGCCTGAGTTATGGGGACACCCCACTCCCCTCTCAGTCAGCCAAAAAGACTCTCTCACTGACCTTTGGCACCTGTGGGTAGAGGGACCTGTGCGGCCACTGGAGATTCTGTCCCTGAAGCCTGCTCAGATGTGCTCCTCTTGGTGCCATGCAGGCAAGACAGGGCTGGGTTCTGCTCTGGGTCCAGTGTGTGATGGACCTGTGGTGTCAGTTTTTCTGGTCTCCCTGGAACAGAAATCTCCTCTACTCTGTTGTTCTGTGGCTTCTGCTGCTCCAGAATTTGTTGGGAGTTCTTCTTTACAGGTATTTTATGGGCTGTGACTTCAGAGCTAGCATATGTGTATCTTTTTCCTCTGCCATCTTGGCTCCTCCCCTGAAAAAATTTTTTTAAATAAATATTTGGCAAAATATCTCAATCAAATTTTTTTACATTCTTCCCTCAAATGTGGTAGACCTGACTTAATTTGTGTTAATTTAATATTTGAATTAAATTCAAATTCATTCAACAAATATTTATCAATATAATCAATATTCAATATAATCAATAATCAATTCTGATTATTAATGTGCTAGACTATGGACAGCAAGCTAAATAAAACAGGTTCTGTCTTCAAGGAACTTTCATGCTGCTTTTTTTATTTTTTTTTTTATTTTTGCTGGCAAGTGAGTACTATGTGTGCATATATAACTTTTATGACAAGAAAATTGAAATGCAGAGAAATAAAGTGAATTTGCTTTGGAGACTCAGAAATTATCAAAATTTGAGTTGAATCTAGGTCTCCCTTTTACTAGATTCAACAGCGTGTGACAATTGCAAAAGAGCATGTGAATCTACAAGACTTGAAAGCATAAGATTTGTTTTTAAATAACAATTCTACTACTTTCTTCCTATGTGACCTTGGACAAGAAAATTTTTTAAATTGTTTTTTTTTTTTCCACTTTTCAACAATAACTTCTATTGGTTTTGAATTTTTACCTCCTCCCTTCCCACTCCATTTGCAAGATGGCATGTAATTATACATGGGTTCTACACATACATTATTATTAAACACATTTTCACAGTAGTCACATGGCAAAGAATTAAAATGAATGGAATAACGGTGAGAAAAACAAAACAGAACATAACAAATGAGAAAATCTTCATTCTGTCTTCCTACTCTGTAGTTCTTTATCTGGATGTGGATGGAATTTTGCATCATGAGTGCTTCAGAAACATTTTAGATCCTTGCATTGCTGTGAATAGCTGTCTATCACAAACAGTCCTGGAACACTGTGGTTTTTATTCTATAAAATGTTCTGCTGGGTCTACTCACTTTGCTCAGCATCAGTTCATATAAGTCTTTTGAGATTTTTCTGAAGTTTGCCTGCTTGTCCTTTCTCATAGCACAATAGTATTCCATTATATTCAAATACCCCAACTGGTGCAGCCATTACCCAATCCAGTTATTGAACAGCACAGAAAGAGCTGCTATAAATGTCTTCGTAGATGTGGGTGCTTTTCCTATTTTTATAATCTCTTTGGGACAGTCCTAGAAGAGCTATTGCTAGGTCAAAAGGTATGCACATTTTTATAGCCCTTTGAGTACAATTCCAAGTTGTTTCCCAGAATGGTTGGATCAGCTCACAGCTCCACAATGAATTGTTTTTCTAGTTCTCCCACATCTTCTTCAACTTGGATAATTTTCCTGTGGTGTCATTTTAGCCAACCTGAGTTTTTTTTTTTTTTTTTTCCATTTCCATTCTCTACTCAGTATTGATTTAGAACATTTTTTCATATGACTATATATAGCACTGATTTCTTCTTCTGAAAATTACCTGTTCATATTGTTAGACAACTTATGAATTGGGGAATGACTTGTATTCCTGTAAATTTGACTCAATTCTCTATATACTTTAGAAACGAGGCCTTTATCAGAGACAATAGCTGTAAAAATTCTTTCCAGTTATCTGCTTCATTACTGATTTTAGTTGCACTGTCTTTGTGCAAAATATTTTCAACTTAATATAATGAAAATTATCCATTTTATAATGTTCTCCATCTCTTGTTTTGTCATAAATTCAACCATTTTCCATAAATGTGGCATTTAAACTGTTATTTCCTCACATGATTTATGTATATCATTAGACGTCATACCTAGATTATGTAACCATTTGGACTTTATTCTGGTATACAGTGTCAAGCATTGATGGTCTATGACCAGTTTCCACCACATTGTTTTCCACTTCTGTTTCCCAGAAAGTTTTATCAAACAGTGAATTCTTATCTTAGAAGCTGGAGGTTCTTAGGTTTATCAAACAGTAGACTACCATTATCATTGACTACTATGTCTTGTACACCTAACATATTCCACTGTATTTCTTAGCCAGTACCAACTGGTTTTTATAATTGCTTCTTTATTATACAGCTTAAGATCTGGGATGCTTAGGCTATCTTCCCCAGCTTTTCTTTTCATTAATTCCCTTGATAGTCTGGACCTTCTGTTCTTCCAAACAAATTTTTCTATTTTTCTACTTCTATAAAATAAATTTTTGCTACATTACAATGGCACTGAATAAGTAAATTAAGTTAGGTAGAATTGTCATTTTTACTATACTAGCTTGGCTTAGCAATGCTATACTGATGTTTTCAATTATTTAGATCTGACTTTATTTGTGTAAAAAATGTTTTGCAATTGTGTTCGCATAGTCCCTGAGTTTGTTCAGGCAGGCAGACTTCCAAATATTTTGTAGTGTCTGAGGTAACCATCAACAGGATTTCTCTTTCTATATCTTGCTACCGGGCTTTGCTAGTAATATATAGAAATGCAAGTGTTTTATATGGATTTAGTCTGTATCCTGCAACTTTGTCAAAGTTGTTTATTATTTAAAGTAGTTTTTCCTTAATTCTCTAGGATTCTCTATGCATATCACATTATCATTTGCAAAGAGTGATAATTTAGTTTCTTCTTTGCCTATTATAATTCCTTCTATTTCTTTTTCTACTCTTATTGCTAAAGTTAACATTTCTAGTACCATATTGCATAACAGTGGTGATAATGGACATCCTTGTTTCACCTCAATCCTACTGAAAATGCATCTAACTTATCTCTATTGCATATAATGCTTGCTGATGGTTTAAATAGATACTGCTTATTATTTTAAGGAAGAATCCTTTTATTCCTATACTCCTCAGAGTTTTCAACAGAATGAATGTTGTATTTTGTCAAAAACTTTTTCTGTATCTATTGAGGTAATCATTTGGTTTCTGTTAGGATTTTGTTGTTATTGTTGTTGATATGATCAATTATTCTGACAGTTTCCCCAGTACTTAACCAGTCCTGCATTCCTGGTATAAATCCTACCTGATCATAGTGTTTTATTCTCATGATAAGTTGCTGTAAAAATTTTTCTAATATATTATTTAAAATTCTGCATGTATGTTCATTAGGGAAATTGGTCTATAATTTTCTTTCTCTTTTTTGGCTCTTCCCAGTTTATTATCAGAATGAAATTTGGATCATAAAAAGGATTTGGTAGGATTCCTTCTTTGCCATTTTTCCTATATAGTCAATATAGTATTAGAATGAACTGTTCTTGAAATGTTTGAAAAAATTCACCTGTACATCCACCTTGCCCTAGAGATTTTTTCCTAGGGAGTTCATTGATGGTTCCTTCAATTTTCTTTTCTGAGATGGAGTTATTTAAGTATTTTACTTCCTCTTCTGTTAATCTGGGCAATTTGTATATATGGGTGCATAAGTATATTAAAAATACTCATCCATTTCACTAAGATTGTCAAATTTATGGGCACACAGTTGGGCAAAGCAATTTCTATTTATTGTTTTATTTTCCTCTTTATTGTAGGTGAGTTCACCCTTTTCATTTTTGAAACTGGTAATTTGGATTTCTTCCTTCTTTTTTTAGTCAAATTGACTAAAAGTTTTTTTTTTTAATTTTTACTGTTTCTATATAAGACTAACTCTTAGTTTTATTTATTAGCTCAGTAGTTTTCTTAATTTCAATTTTATTTCTCTCCTTTGGATTTTAGTATTTCTAAATTGGTATTTAATTGGGGATTTTCAATTTATTCTTTTACTGGGTTTTTCAACTGGATGATCAATTCATTGATGTCTTCTTTGTGTTTTAGTCATGTAAGCATTCAAAAATATAAACCTTCCCCTAAAAACTGACTTTGCTCCATCCCATAATTTTGGGTGGATGTCTCCTTATTGTCATTCTCTTGAATGTAGTTATTGATTGTTTCTATGATTTGTTGTTGGACACACTCATTGTTTATGTTTAGATTATTTAAATTCCAATTATTTTTTGATTTATCATTCCATGGTCCTTTATTACATATATGTTTTGTTCCATCATGATTTTAAAAAGGTGCATTGACTCTGTCTGCCTTTTGGCACTAGATTATGAGATTTTTATTCCCTAGAGTATGGTCATTTTTTGTGTATGTGCCATGTACTGCTGAGTAAAAGATATATTCATTTTTATCCCCATTCAATTTTCTCCAGAGATCTCTCATGTATTTGCCTTATTCAGAATTCACAAACCTCCTTAACTTCTTTCTTGCTTATTTTGAGGTTAGATTTATCAAGTTCAGAGAGGAGGAGATCAAGGTACCCCACTAGTACAGTTTTGCTGTCTATTTCTTCCTGTAACTTCCCTTCCTTTGACTCCCTTAATTTCTCCTCTAAGTAGTTGGATGCTGTATCACTTGGTGCACATACATTTAGTAATGATATTATTTCATTGCCTGTGATGCCTTGTAGCCAGATATGGGTTTCCCCTTTAACTCTTTTGATTAGATCTATTTTTGCTTTTGATTCGTTCGAGATTGGGATTGCTACCTATGTTTTTCTTATGTAAGCTGAAGCATAACATATTCTGTTCTAGCCTTTTACTTTTACCTTGTATTTATCCCCATGTTTAAAATCTGTTCCCTGTAAACAATCTATTGTGGAATTGTGTTTTTTTAATGCATTCTACTATTACTCTCAGTTTTTTAGGAGAGTTTATTCCATTTATATTCACAGTTAATGATTATGATCTGTCTTTCTCTCCATCCTATCGTCCTTCCTGTTTACACTTTTATTTTTCCCTTTCCCTCCTCAAAAAAGCTTTACTTTTGACCACAGCCTCCCTTAGTCTTCCCCCCTTTCTATCAGCCCCCTCCCTTTTCTTTCCCTTTTCCCTTACTACTTCTTCTTCCCTCCCTCCTAACCACACCCTCCCTTTTCTTTCCCCTTTCTCCCCCTACTGCCTGTAGGGCAAGTGAAACTTCTATACTTAATTGAGTATGCTGTTCTCTCCTTGAACTAATTCCAATGAGAGTAAAGTTCAACCAATGTTCATGTCCCTTCCTTCTTTCCCTCTACTATGTTTTTTTTGCCTCTTCATGTGATGTAATTACCCTTTTCTGCCTCCTCTTTCCTCTTCTCCCATTACAATCACTTTGCATCCTTTAATTTTGCTTTTTATCATCACATCAATTAATTTATAGGTACTCCCTCTATCTCTGCAGATCTGTCTTAAATGTCTGTAATGTTAATTAGAGTTAAAGATCTTTCCTGCCCATTAACAAACCTCACCTGGAGCCCATTAAGGGGAGTTTAATTAGAGGCGGCTTGTTTTCTAGGAAGGCTCACGGCTTTCGTTAATTAATGAGGCACTGGGTCAAAGGGGTCTTGATGCCCTACTTCTCTGAAAAGTGTATATATACTCTGTAGTGAGATTTTGTCTGGGGGCTTACTCTTTGGAAGAATGTTATTGTGATATGATTAGATGAGATTCTGGGTAGCCATTCAGGAGCACTCTCCCACACACCCCAACTTTGAAAATCCAGATGTTGGCACTTCTCTCTCTAGTAACAGTCTGAAAGTTGAATCTGTCTGTTGAGCAGTGTTGTGTGTATTGCTTATAATCAGACAGTTAGAATACCTGTCTGTTGGTCTTTATTTCTCTGACTGCTTTTTCTCTGTTGGTGAATGTAATTAAAGTAGAATTTTGATCTGGTTTAAGTTGCTTTTCTTAGAAAAGCACATCCAAGAACCTATGCTAGCAGGTCATTCTAGATGTTTCAGGGTTCTTGCTGCTAAAATATCATAATAAATATGCAATTCTCAAGATTAAAAAATATTATCCACCCATATAGGGATGTAAACTGCATGTCCATATTGAATAACAAGTTTTTTTTTTTCTTTTCCTCTGTTTAGCATTTTATGGCTCTCTTGAATCTTACATTTTAAGATCAAATTTTCTATTGAACTCTAGTCTTTTCATCAGGAAGTTCTGGAAATCTCTTATTTCACGGAATACCCATCCCCTTGCCTGAAAGATTATGCTCAAATTTTATTGGGTAATTGATTCTTGGTTGTTGTCCAAACTCCACTGCCATATGGAATACCATATTCCAATCTCTCTGATCTTTTTACACAGAAGTTGCAAGGTCCTGTGTATTCATGAGTGTAGTTCCTAGATATTTGAATTATTTTTTTTTTTTCTGGATGCTTGTAGTATTTTCTCCTTGCCCTGATAATTCAAGATTGACCACAGTATTCCTTGACATTTTCAATTTAGGGTCTCTTTCAGGAAGTGATTGGTAGATTTTATTGATAACTATCTTGTCCTTTGTATCTAGAACCATAGGGAAATTTTCCATGATGATTTCTTTGAAGATTTTGTCCAGGCTCTTTTTTACATCACAACTTTCTGATATAACAAAACTTCTTGAACTTTGTCTCCTGGAACTATTTTTGAGTTCAGTTGTTTCTCCAATGAAATATTTTATATTTTCTTCTATTTTTTTCATTATTTAGATTTTGCTTGACTGATTATTGATGCTTGATATAGTGTTTAACTTCTAATTCCCCAATTCTAATTTTTAATGAATTTTTTGTTTTAGTTAGTGAAATGGATGGAATTAATAAGTCACAAGAAAAATTCAATTAGGAATTTCGAGAGCATCATTTATTAGCCAGGTTGGTGGCTGCCTCATGGAGAGGCCCAGAGGAGACAGCCCCGAACTGAGGTGGGTGAATGCATTTTAAGCATTTCCACACTACCCGGTACAGCCTTGCGGTTTCCACAACAGAGTACTGACAGAGCAAGAGGGGGGCTTGGTGCTAGGCAAGAGGGGATTGTCAGGGTGCTACTAGGCAAAGGACCCTAACAGAAAACAAAGGTGCTAGGAGAGGTAACCAATCAGGAAGTAGCAAAAAGTGGTTACCTGGCAAGTGGGGTCTAAAATTAGGGGTGCACAGGTGGTTACCATGCAAATGGACTAAACAAAAACCGACTGTTAACAATTCATCAGATATTAAACCAAAGGGGAATAACATTTTGACAGGGGCCCAACAACAGAAAAACTGTTACTAGGCAAGTTATCCAACCCTGCCCAGTAACCTAACAGATATCCCTTAACCTAGGGCCCAGGGAGGATTAATGTCCATTTTATTAGCTTCTACATCTCCTTTTTCATTTGTCCGATTTTCTCTTTTAAGGTGTTATTTTCTCCAGTTCAGTTTTATACCTCCATATCAATTTCTTCAAGTTTACTTTTTATTTGCTTTTTTTTTTCTTTTTGTAATTTTTTTTTTGGTCGGAATACACATATTACTGTTTTTCTTGGTAGATGTGAAGAGCACAAATAAAGCTTGAAGAATTTAGGCAGAATTGTTTCTGATTTGTTAATCTTGTTTGTAATGTGTGTAGTTGAATTTTATCCTTGGAACATCAACTCTTGATGCATCTGCATTGTTGCTTAGTGGCAGCTATATAAATTTCTTTTTTTCTAAATTTATATTTTATATTTTTCTTTAATGTAAATTTATTTATTTAACTTTTTACATTCATTTTTACCAAATTTTGGGTTCCAAATTTTCTCCCCATTTGTCCCTTCCCCAACCCCAATACACTAAGAATTCTAATTTTCCCTATCACCAATCTGCCCTCTCATCTATCCTCCCTCCCTTCTCTTGTCCCCATCTTCTCTTTCGTCCTATAGGGCCAGATGACTTTCTATTCCCCATTAACTGTATTTCTTATTTCCTAGTAGCAAGAACAATACTTGATAGTTGTTCTTAAAACTTTGAGTTCCAAATTCTCTCCATCCCTCCCTCCCCACCCATTCCCTTTGGGGAGGAAGGCAATTCAATATAGGAAATATCTGTGTAGTTTTGCAAATGACTTCCATAATAGTCGTGTTGTGGAAGACTAACTATATTTCCCTCCATCCTATCCTGCCCCCATTGCTTCTATTGTCTCTTTTGATCCTGTCCCTCCCAAAGAGTGTTGACTTCAAATTGCTCCCTCCTCCCATTGCCCTCCCTTCCATCATCCCCCAAACCCTGCTTATCTCCTTCTCCCCCACTTTCCTGTATTGTAACATAGGTTTTCATACCAAAATGAGTGTGCATTTTATTCCTTCCTTTGGTCGAATGTGATGAGAGTAAACTTCATATTTTTTTCTCAGCTCTCCTCTTTTTTCCTCCAATAAAAGGCTCCTGCTTACCTCTTGAATGAGAGCTAATTTACGCCATTCCCTTTCACCCTCTCTCCTCCCACTGCATTTCTCTCTGACCATTTACCTTAATTTCTTTTAAGATATGATCCCATCCTATTCAATTTACTCTGTGCTCTCTGTCTCTGTTTGTGCATGCATGTGTGTATGTGTGTGTGCCCAGGCATGTGTGTATGTGTGCCTGTGAGGGTGTGTGTGTGTGTGTGTGTGTGTGTGTGTGTGTAGTCCCACCAACTACCCAGATACTGAAAAGTTTTAAGAGTTACAAATATTGTCTTTCCATGTAGGAATATAAACAGTTCATCTTTGGTAAGTCCCTTATGACCTCTCTTTGCTGTTTGTTTTTTCATGCTTCTTCCCATTGTTGTGTTTGAAAGTCAAATTTTCTTTTCAGCTCTGGTCTTTTCATCAAGAATGCTTGAAAGTCCTCTGTTTCATTGACAGACAATATTTTCCCCTGAAGTGTTATACTCAGTTTTGCTGGGTAGGTGATTCTTGGTTTTAGTCCTAGTTGCTTTGACTTCTGGAATATCCTCTTCCACGATCTTTGCTCCCTTGATGTAGGACCTGCTAGATCTTGTGTTGTCCTGATTTTATTTCTACAGTTCTGCAATTGTTTCTTCCTAGCTCCTTGCAATATTTTCTCCTTGACCTGGGAATTCTGGAATTTGGCCACAATGTTCCTAGGAGTTTCTCTTTTTGGATCTCTTTCAGGCAGTGATCGATGGATTCTTTCAATACTTATTTTGCCTTCTGGTTCTAGAATATCAGGGCAGTTTTCGTTAATAATTTCATGAAAGATGATGTCTAGGCTCTTTTTTTTGATCATGGCTTTCAGGTAGTCCCATAATTTTTTAACTTGTCTCTCCTGGATCTATTTTCCAGGTCAGTTGTTTTTCCCATGAGATATTTCGCATTCTCTTCCATTTTTTCATTCTTTTGGTTTTATTTGATGATTTCTTGGTTTCTCAGAAAGTCATTAGCCTCCATCTGTTCCATTCTAATTTTGAGAGAACTATTTTCTTCAGTGAGCTTTTGAACCTCTTTTTCCATTTGGCTAATTCTGCTTTTAAAAGCATTTTTCTCCTCATTGGCTTTTTCCACCTCTTTTGCCAATTGAGTGAGCCTATTTTCCACAGTGTTATTTTCTTCAGCATTTTTTTGGGTCTCCCTTAGCAAGGTAGTGATTCGTTTTTCATGCTTCTCTTGCATCTCTCTGATTTCTTTTCCCAGTTTTTCCTCCACCTGTCTAACTTGCTTTTCAAAATCCTTTTTGAGCTCTTCCATGGCCTGAGCCCATTGGATATCTATTTCAGATGCTTGGGATACAGAGGCCTTGGCTTCTATGTCTTTCCCTGATGGTAAGCATTGTTTTTCCTCATCAGGAAGGAAAGGAGAAATTATCTGTTCACCAAGAAAGTACCCTTCTATGGTCTTATTTTTTTCCCCTTTCCTGGGCATTTTTCCAGGAAGTTATTGACTTCTGAGATTCCTCTACACTCCCACCTAGATCTGCCCAGCTAGTGCTTGGGGTCTGAGATTCAAATGCTGCTCCCCAGCCTCAGGGCTTTTAGTGGCAGGTGCAGCTGCTATTCAATGTGAGTTTAAGTTCTGATACTCAGTTTGGGGCAGGACTGCCTCCCAGGCTCAGTTCCCTCAGCGGGTTTATGCAGAGATCTTCAGTAATGTATCTGAGGTCCTGCCTGCTCTGGGAGCTCCAGAGCTCTGCCTCTGCCACTGCCTCCCGAGGGGGCCTGAGTTATGGAGACACCCAGCTCCCCTTGCAGCCAGCCCAGAAGTCTCTATCACTGGCCTGTAACACCTGTGGGTAGAGGGATTTGCGGCTGCCAGAGATTCCATCCATGAAGCCTGCTTTGATCTGCTCCTCTCGGGGCTGTGCTCCGTGTCTGGTGTGTGACGGACCTTTGGTGCTGGTTTTTCAGGGCTCTCTGGAATGGAAATCTCCTCCACTGCATTGCTGTGTGGCCTCGACTGCTCCAGAATTTGTGGGGAGTTCTTTTTACAGGAAATTTATGCGCTGTGAATTCGGAGCTAGCACATGTGTGTCTTTCTACTCTGCCATCTTGGATCCTCCTCTCTCAAGTTTACTTTTTAAAGAGCTATTCTCTTCAGTGATTTTTTTTTTCCATTTTGTCCATTGCATTTTTAAAACCACCAGTAAATTTTTCTTCTTCCTCTCTAATTTGGCTTTAAAATCCTTTTTGAGCTTTTCCAAGAAGGCTTTTTGGCTTGAGACTTCAGATGTTCTTATATTGTCAGTTCTGCCCTCTTCTGAATTTGTATTTTGACCTGTCCTAAATTTCTTGTGCTTGGAGCTTGGGGCCTGGTTACTGACTTTGTGTATCATTACCTCTGGTTCTTTTACTAGAAGTTGTAGCTTTCCTGGTGCTGAGCTGGCTAGTGCATGCCAAGATCAAAGCCAGGTGAAGTCTGTCTGAGTTTTCCCAGGATTACACTGACACCTAAGTGGTGATGTGTGTGTGTGTGTGTGTTGTGGGGGTGTAGTCTGGCCACTGGAGGTCTCCTTTTCCCCTAGGGCTGCACTAGACCACAAGCAGGCTTAGAGGCTGGTAATTTTCATCTGTGTTGGTATCTATCCAATTCTCCTGCCTGTGCTAAGGCATGCCTGAGGTCCTGGTTTTGGAATTTACTGGTTCCACCTCTCCTGAGGTTTACGATGTCCTACTGGTCTTTTGAGGTGGGGCATGCTCAGGAAGCTATCAGTCCTTTATTTGTTCCCTCCAGCCACACCACAGGGACCCTTTCCATTCGTTTCCCCAGGCTTCTGACCTGAAAGATTGCTGTACTCTTTCTGCTGGTTCTACTATTCCAAGATTTTTCCCTGCTCAATATTCTCTGAATTTTTCAAGATCATCAAGGAGAGAGTGAGAGGGCTTGTAGTTTGCTCCACAATATTGGCTTCAGGAAGTTCAAATAGGTGACTTTCCAACATTTATTATTTGGGCTGATAGCCCCTGGAGTGGCTGCTCCTGCTATCATGAGCCATGCCCTTTTTCCTCTCAGTTCTGCAGGACTCCTGTCTTGTGAAATTTGGGAATCCACACTGCTGCTTCTGATTCGGTCTGGCCGGGGACATTCTAACTCTGCTATGATGGAGTTTTTGTGGTGCAGTCCATGAGCTCTATTTTCCTCCAGCCCTGTGTAGCAGATCTTTCCCATCAACCTTCTGGGCTGTGCTGAGCTGGAAATCTGCCATACTCCTGTCGTGGATTCTGCCACTCTAACATTTGTCCAGATTCACCTTTTAGAGGTATCTAAAGGAATTTGCAAGAAGAACTCAGTTGAGTTCCTGACTTCACTCTGCCTTCTTGGTTCTGCCCCCTAAAAACTTGTTTCTGGTCAACTTAAGTAGGAGGTTGCTTCAATCTCTAAGAGAAGATGATATAATCCCATCCACACTATACCACACTGTCTCCTGTTACTTAATTAAATAACTACTCACTTTTGTACTACAGATGAAGAAAGTTTTTTTTTTCTCTTGCTATTTCCATACTCTAAAAAGAAAAAAAATATATATATTAAAGTAAAATTTACATGTAAAGTTAATGATGCATCAGAAGTATTTTTAACATAGTTCCAAAACGTCCTTCTCCTATAAAGCAAGATGTTTCTTGTTTTCTTTTGTTTAACCTGAGTTCCATGAATGCCAAGGAGTCGGCAAATATAGTTCAGGTAATCCATTAACTTGAAAAGTTTTAAAAATACATATCTAATTTAAAATAATTCGTTTCCTTATAATGCCATGCATTTTATGTTATACATTAAAAATCTGATTAAAAGGATCCCCATTTTCTTCAAAAAACTGCAAAAGAAGTCTATTTTCACATGTGATTGCATGTAAATACAAACAATTAAAAACCTGTTTGAAAAAAATAAATAAATGTTACTGCTATAAGAAAGAAATAAAAAAAAACTTTGCTTTATGAGAGACTATGATCAGTTAAAAATTTGAAATATTTCAAAGCTGAAATGAAGAAGTCAGGCACAAGGATAACATTTAGTCTCCCTACCTATTATTAAAAATATGGGAACTTCAAAGTGGAAATTGAGGAATAGGTGAAAGATAGCACTATAGGATAGCATAGATAAAAGAGACCTGAAAATTGCCATGTACTGTACAGACCTGCAACATGTACTGCCCCTACTCTATCCCAAACCACTAAACTAGCACATATCAGAACGTAGGGGTAAAGACAACCACATTTCACCTCTTTGTATCTATGTATAAAACAAAAAATACCTTATTAAGCATAACTGAACAAAGAGGAGACCATGGCATATGAATTGTGCGCGCATGTGTGCATGCTTATGTATGCGCATACACACATATTATATATATATATATATGTGTGTATATATATATATATATATATGTATGTATGTATATATGTGAGATATCAGCTCATTCCAAAGCAGATCCTTAGAATCCCTGCTCTTCTCATGTCATCTGTAATGGAGTTGACAATGATGACAATTCCAACTTCTGAATCATAGGACTCTCTTACTTACCTGACACTTCATGTAGTTCTGAGGTGGCATTGATGGAATCATTCCAAAATTCAATGTGACAACTATATTCATTGAAGCTCTCGTATCTTTCAAAGAAATGAGACAGCACAGAAGTTTTTGAGAACTCAGTTTTTGTGCACTTGATGCTTTCCTCCCTCATGATGTTTAGATTACTTAGTGTTGTCTTTAATTCACATCATTATGTTTTTATCTAATAATGTTGGATATGGCACTAGCACGAAATCAGGATCGGTACAAACGTTAAACTCCATTCATTTTCAATATATAAGTAGGAAATATTGTGTTATCTGTAACATAATAGGGGCATATTTCTCCATTTCATGCTTTCTTAATGTCATATATATTTCTGAATTCTGCATAATAAAGTACTATACATAACCAATTCAATTCACTTACAAGTTTTTAAGCAGATACTGTGTTCAGAATTCTAGCCTGGTGGTTTCAGTAGATAAGAAGTTAGTTAAGTCACCATCCATTTCCTCAGTCCTTTTTCCTATACTCTTGTAGATTTTTAAATTAAATTCAGACATATATAATTAACAATATACTTATAGAATCTCAGAAATCTGCACATTAAACTATCTTTAGTGCCTTTTGGCATATAAGTATTTACAGATGAGTTCCTTATGTAACATTTTCTGAAAAAGTTCATCCAGATTATTCTTGAACAATCTGAAAAGGGGTTTATCCCTGACCACGTCTGAAGTTCATAATCCTTTAGGAGGGATTTAATTATTAGGATTATTTTTCCTTCCCCTCATAGTAAGCCTAAATCTTCCTTTCTGCATTTTCAACTCATTATTATTATTATCACTGTTTTTTAAGTGATCATATCGTTCCTAATTCTTACATCTGGTTCCAAGTAAAACCCAAGCAAATAAAAAATTAAATGGCAGGTATATGCACGCACACACATATACATGCATGTGTATACACTTGTACATGTGTGTACATATGTGTGTATATATACATGTATGTGCATTAAAGACTGTCAAATTCTGGAACAGATCTATTATTCATTCATAAAAGGAACTTTTAGATAGTGATAGGAACATAGTACTAAGATTCAGGAAGAAAAACAATGAGTTTAAGACATTTTAAGTGGAAGGTCAGGGATTTTATTCACACTTATTTGTGCCAGATACTGTGCTAAGAATCTTTCACAAATATTTTCTCACTCAATCTTAGAAGATCTCATGTGAACATAAAAGCTAGGTGCAGGGTCACCATTTAACATTTCTCAGGCTCAGTTTTCATTTCTGTAATTTGGGCATAATATTTATCTCACCACGTTGCTCTGATGATGAAATTACATGTTTGTAACACTTTGACAATGTTAAAGTTGTTATTTCAGTACAGTTATATTGCATTATCAAGGGCAAGACTCTATTGATTGTCCCATATCGTTTAAATGAACTTGTCATTTTTACGTTTAAAAATGTTTTTGATTAGTTAGTCAGAACCAAGTGTCAACAAAACCTGTAAAATTCTTTGAATCAAACAAAGTTAAAAGTTTTTGGAAAGAGACAAATATAAATGAAAATAAGAAAAGGAGTCATAACTGTGCTTAATTATTATGATTTTTCTTTACCTGGAGCCTCAGAACAATTAGGATTACACTTATAAAAGTGGGACCCCATTAATTATCTCAACCCACTTAAATGAAATTATTTTACTTAAAACACTTTCTGATTTGCATCTATCTCTGAAAATATGAACAGGAACTCCTATTCATACTCTCCTACTTGAATACATGTACTCCTACTTGAATAAATCACTTTCATTATGGGACATACTAGGTCTCACCTTGAAGAATTTGCAGAAAATAAAAAAGGGGTCATTTCAGAACCAAGTACATATTCTGAAGTTTAGGAAGTAGATATTCAAAAATATTTATTGAGACTCTTTTGTACAAGTTTTTGTGCTAGGTGAGGGGTATCAAGGCAAAGAAAAATGTTTCCTTCTTCAAGAAATTGTCGGTATTTTAAAGGAAACATCATGCACATAAATCATAGGAAAATAGGCAAATAGTTATGTATTTATAGCTGGAAAAGACATTAGAGGCTCACTAACTTAACCTTTTAATTTTACAATAGGACAAATTGAATTCTATAAAGGTTAAGTGCGTTGACCAAGGTGAAATAGCTAATAAGATTAAGGAAGGTTTGAAGCTAGATTCCCTTATTCAAAATCAATTGTTCTTTCTACTACACCAAAATTCAATACAATTATTTGAAATATATATATATATATATATATATATATATATATATATATATACGTATATATATACGTATATATATATATACACAAAAGTAAGGGTTTTTTTTTTGTGCTTAAACAGGTAAATTAGGAGAAACATCAAAAAGTATTTGGTATTTTGCCTAAGACTTGAAATATAGCAAGGATATTAAAAGACAAGGGGAGAGGAAGTTGGGCATTCCATGACTGGAGGAAAGCACGGTAAAAGTCATAGAAAAAAATTTTATGTTATATATGGATAATAGCTTGCAGCCAATTTGACTTAAAAAACTAGAATACATGTGGGGAGGAGGAATAGTAAAGTGAAATTGGAATAGACCAGTTTGCTGGAGTGAGATAGGAATATGACTTCAAAGGATTTCAAATAGCAAGTAGAGGAATTTACTTCTTGTT
This sequence comes from Bettongia penicillata ogilbyi, assembly GCA_023548195.1. Lineage (NCBI taxonomy): Eukaryota > Metazoa > Chordata > Mammalia > Diprotodontia > Potoroidae > Bettongia > Bettongia penicillata. Next base: position 2,257,194 of record JAJHZJ010000730.1, read on the forward strand.
CTACAGATAATAGGTAGCTACAGAATTTTCTTGGGCAGAAAGTATCATGATTATTCTTAGGTTATAGAAATAGCAGTTTATCAACTGTAGAGGATGGTTTCTAGAAAGCAACTGTTCAATTCACAAAAACTAAGAGAGTATTACTCTGGTAGTTCTGATGATTTATGAATAGGGTCTAAACTAGGGAGAAAGTTAACCTATAAATACACAGACAGTCCTGTGAGTGTGTGTATGTGTGTATATTTATGTGACTGTCAATAAGTATAGCAATGTGAATTCCTCATAATATTTTTTCATGCTGATTTGATAAGAAAGGCTCTCAGGATGCACATGTGTTTGACTAGATTCCTCTGGATTATAATTGCCAAAGCATTGGGATATGGTGACTAGAGTTCTTTCTTTTTACTATGAAAATTGTATGTACATGAACACTTAATAATGTACTAATCAAAATATAATGCAATGAGGAGAAAAAGTCATTTCTCCTGTATTTTAGTTAATCATCATTTTATGAGTATATCAAAATAGACCTGTACTTATTTTATTTCATCATTGGCTGTTATTATTTCTGCCCATAAATGAATAATTTAAGAGTAATTTACTTATTTTCTTTGTATGTTTAATATGCTGGAATATATGGATTTAAATATTAACTATATATATATATATATAAAATTATTTTGTATTCTCTTTTATCTCTATCTGTCCCTCCCTTATTCACCAGCCTCAGTCTCTCTCCTCTTTTACCTATCTCTTTATCTCTCTCAGTCAATCTTTCTCTGACTGCTACTTCCCAGAATCACAAAATCTCAGAACTAGAAGGGACTTTAGTAGACATCTACTAAAATCTGAAACTGAGTAATAATACCTTCATCAATATTCTTGACAACATTGCAAGTCATTGTCATATATCTATTTAATTATCTCCATCGAGATCTTATTCTGTCATAAGTACATTTATTGATTTGAAGAATTTCAAAGCTTCTATTTGTTTTCAATGGAAAGATTGTTCTCAATCTTATTTTGTTTGTTTCCTTTTTTCTTCTCTCTTTGAAATCTTGTTTCCTTTGATGAATCATTGACTGTCACACTCATTGCTAAAGCTGGCACCAATTAAAAGTCTATACAGATTTGTCTGTATAGACATTCATTATCTGACCCTTGAATTCCCAAGCCCTATGCCCTTACTATTTCCATTTTTGTTTTACCTCCACAGGAAGCACAATGGACGGATGGGGTAATAGTATGGACATCCAAGAGAAAAACCTTTCTGACCATCCTCACATTAAGTGGGATAAGGCATCAAACTACAGCTGAGGCTAGAGACTGGAGAATGAAAATGTAGAAGAATAACTACGTGAGGAAAATGGAAAAATGCCTAGAGAAAAAACAAAACAAAACAATAGATCAGGTAACATTTCTTGTGCATCTAATCTGTTCCTGGCAATTAAGAAAACACTGGGGAAACAAGGAAAGGAAAAATGCAAAACAGCTTCTGCTATCAGACAACTCACATTCTGATTGGGAAAGAGAATATGTAATGCACTATGTACAAACAAGATACATACAGGATAGCTTCAGAAGAAATACAGTAAGATTAAGGAGGGCTGGGAAAGGCTTCATATAGACAGCAGAACATTAGCTGAGATCTGAAGAAATGCAGGAAAGCTGGAAGGCAAAGTTAAGGGAGAGAACATTCCAGCCAGTGAAAATTTGTGAAGGTAAGAGACAGAGTGCCTTCTTTAAGATATAGTCAGGAAGCCAGTATCACTCAAACACAGAGTAGATGGAGGGTGTAAAAATATATAAAAATACTGGTAAGGTAGGAAAGAAGGATTCAGGTTGGGAATAGATTTGAAAGCAAACAAATGATTTTTTATTCGATTAAGGAAGGGAAAAGGAATCATTGGAACTTATTGAATAGGGAATTATATGGCCAGGCCTACATTTTAAGATCAGTATGAAAGCTCAGTGGAGAATGGATTGCAATGGGTAGAAATTTTGGGCACTGTTACCAGGCATGAAGTGATAAGAGTATACAGCAGAGGATTGATAGTGTCGGAAAAGACAAGGGGGGATTGGTGAGATTCTAAGGTGGAAAAAACAGAATTTGACAACAAATTAGATGTAAGGGTGAGAGTGAGGATTTGAGGATGACTTCTACATTAACAGACAGGGTTACTGTGAGGAGGTGATAACTTTGAGAAAAATAGAAAAGTTAATAGGAGGGAAAGGAATTGGGGAGAGTACAATGAATTCAGCTTAGGACACAGAGAGTTTAAGATGTCTATGGGATATACAGTTTGAGCTTTCTTCAACATGGTTGAAGATGATAGACTAAGGGTGTGAGACGTATTAGGACTGAACAAATTGAACTGGGCTTTATTAGTGCAAAGATATTAATAAAAGGCATGGGATTGATGAAATCAACAAATTAAGTAGCAAAGGAAAGAGAAGAGGGTGAAGGACAGAGCCTTGGGGGACACTCACTATTGGTGAATATGTGGATACAAATCCAACAAACAAGAAAGAGAAGAAGCAGTCACGTGAGTAGGAGGAGAACTGGGAGAGAGAAGTATCATAAAAACCAAGAGAAAAGAGAGTTCAAGAAATGGAGAGTGATTGACAGTTTGAAAGGCTTCTGAGAGGTCAGCAAGGATGAAGAGTGAGGAAACACCCTTATATTCACAAGTAAGAGATTACTAATAAGTTCTGAGAGACTGATATCAATTGAATGATGAATTTGGAAGATTTAAAGAGAGAGCAAGAGCATGTGGAGAAAAAAGCTAAGATTGTTGCTGTGGTTGTTGCTCTTGCTGTTGTCGTGTTTGTCCTTTGTTCTTGAAGAGGACCATGACAACAGAATGACGACATGATGTGCAGTTGACTTTGATTTGAGTGAGGGAGGCTTGTGCCAGGTCACCAACCTCACTTTCTTCTCCTGAGCCATAATGGATAACTTTGTCTAGGATCACAGAGAGTAAATACTGGGATTTATCCTCTAGCCCTTGATGCCAATATTTGCTCACATTTCTATGTGAAACAAAAGCTCCCATTCTCTTCAGCAAAACTCGATGTTTTTGTTCACTGATACACTGGGCTGCCTTTGAGTTAAAACATATCCATAACAGCTAAAGTCCCCTTTATTACTGTCCTCTGACTCTTCTTATCCCTATACCTATTTGGAAGATTTTGAAACTTGAATTACAGTAGTGCTTGTCTAGGAAATTATAGTTTTGATTAGTGTGGTCTCTTCACTTACTTTGGGAAAATAGAAGGCTTTGCTTTAGCAGGGAGAATATCCACTCTTTCATGTAAGAAGGAGATAGTAACAAAGAGCAGCTAAATGAAATGAAATGGCAAACGAAGGGACACACAACTGTTTCATGGCCACTCTTTGAGTACTACTATTTATCTAATCTTACAAAAACCCAAAACTAATTTGATATCGATTTAATATGTGACTGTGTAGTCAATTATCACCTGTTAACCATAGACAGCATATTATAGAGGAATTTTCCTGTCAAATGCTTATTATATGCCACTTATTGTGTTAAGAACAAGGGATGCAAAGAGGCAAAGGTCAGTCCCTGACTTCAAGGAGCTCACAATCTAATGGGGGAAACTACTAGAAAACCACTACCTGCAAAATACATCAGAAATAGGAAAGGATTAAAAGAGGGAAGGTTCTAGTAATTAAAAGAATTAGGAATGGATTCCTGTACAAGATAGATTTTATTTTGGAGTTGAAGGAAGCCAGGAGGCTCTTTTCCATACTTATCCATTTTATTGTAGAAAAACCACCACACGTTGTGATGCTCTCTGCACTCTGAATGATCACGATGTCTTTTCCTTTGTCAATTCCTATGAAGTTTCTTTCAAAGTTATGGCCAACTTTGTATGGAACTATATATGAACAATCATTTTTGTTGTTGTTATTGTTTCACCCAAGGCATTTCAAATTGGCTTCCTCTAAGCACCATGAGAAGTGTGAAGCCTATTCCTGTTCAGGACTACCAGTTGAATGTCCCTTTAAGATCATATTTTTAAATGCCTCCAGCTCCAAGATAATTAGTATATGCTTAGAGTTGATCAAATAGACAGGAACTGGGCCCAGTGATTTTTCTGCTCAAGCAAACAGCACCATATACTCCCCTGTTTAATTTTGATCATTTCTCCTAAGGAAATAGAGGAAATGTGCTAGTTTCCTAGCACCACATTCACTAAAAAATAGATGAATTATCAGAGTACAGAATGGTGACTTATCAGAGCAGAGAATGGAGCTGCCTCCACCAACCCATTTACTGTTTCACTCAGTAGTTCCGTAGACATCTGGGTGGCAAAGTGGATAGAGCATCAGACCTGAAATCAGGAAGACCTAAGTTCAAATCTGGCCTCAGACACTTGCTAGCTGTGTGACCCTGGGCAAGTCATTTATCCTTGTTTGCTTCTATTTCCTCAACTGTAAGGTAAGTTGGAGAAGGAAATGGCAAACTATTTCTCTATCTCTGTCAAGAGCATTCCAAATCAGATCCTGAAGTCAAACAAGACTGCAATGACTGAAGAACAATCACAGTAGTTCCATTGTTTCCTGAGTCACATAGAAATAAAATGAAATGCCCAGAGTCACACAGTTAATTCTTGTGACAATATTGGAGTGCAAATGGTCCTGACTCCAAGCCCAACACTATCCATTGTACCATACTACTAAAAGTTTATAGTCAGACATAGATATGGCTCCATTTTTTGGATAATTATACAGTTATCTATTGCATATTACAGGGATAAAGAACATGCTACCCCCTGGGATCTGGAAAATCCACGTAAAATTTTTTGGGTCTTTGCTTCCTACCAGAAAAGAAATCTGAATTATTATGGTATTACAAAATAAAATATTCCATCACCCAGGAAATATGTACAGAAAGAAAGGGTGACTGGATATACTGGCATTCTTTGGAACCAATAAGTCAGTACACATTACCACAGTTGGGGCAGAAGCATTTCCAAGCTTTCCCCCTCTAAAAACAAACAAATACTCATCAGCAACACTGCCTCCTCTCTCTACCTCAGTTCTGACCACTCTGACCAAATTTTCTCTCAGTCCCGCCCCTTCTTGCTCCACTCTTTCCTGTCCTGTGTGAATCAGGTTTCCAAGTGACTTAAGGAGATCACATGGGTCAATTAATGGATGGAAAAGATCTTCCCATTAAGCAAAGGGACAGTAACAGTAAGCAAAAATCAATATTCATATAAATATGTCAATATTATACAATACTACACATATATTTCTTGAATTTCTAAGTTTCTAACCCTTTTCTGTGTGATATGCTGGCCTTTGCATGTCACCTGAAGCAAATTCCCCCAAAATCCCCATTTAATTTCTTATAACAATCTGAAATATATCATAAGTGTGATGGGATGAGTTTATGATGTGGAAGAGATGACCATAATTGTTAAAAAGACTTGGGAAGCTTTCTTTGAGTTTTTTCTCTTTTGTCCTGAGGGGCACGGGAAAAGAAATGGACCTTCCCACACAGCAGTATATAACTCTAGAATGTCCAGTTGTAACTCCAAATTCCTGTTGAAATTTGCTACATCTTTCCTATCTGAGGACATCCACCTATCTCCATGCTTTTTCCATGTGCTTAGTTTGGAGTCTAATCATCTTTGAGAGATTCTATAATAGTTATTCTTCAAGTAGTGACCTCCCAAGAGCAAAACCTAGCAAATTTCAGAATTTACCACGACTTCAAACATTGTAGCATGTAGATGCCTGATTTTGATTTGTGACACCTTCAAAACAAAATGGCAGCTAAAAAAAAATGAAAAGCGAAAAAAACTTCTACTGAAAGTGGTAAGTTTCTACCAGCTGGGAAAGTGAAAATAGTCCCAGCAAAGACCCTGTGAAATAGAAGCCTAAAGGGGAACCTTCCAGAATTACTTTTTAGGGTGATTTCTTTCATTCTCTGACTCTGGGCTTAGGATCACATAATTCTCTAGGCAGTTCATTTGACAAGGTCCATGTCAGTAACCCAGTGATAAAAAGTGGCACATAATTCCACTGACAAGGGTCAGAATGTGATCACTCCTAGCTAGGAAAAAGAGAGAGCCATTTATTCATCTTGTAACCTTCTGAAAATAGTTTCCCTTTTGGGGCTCATCCAGTTCACCCCATTCTTGAAATATCCACCACTATGAATACCATACACACACACACACACACACACACACACACACACACACTACCACCACCACCACCACCACCACTAGCACCCTGACAAGTGGTAATTCAGACTCCTTGAAAAAACATCAATGGGAAAGAGATTCCAATACTTCCTACAGAATCTGGTTCATTTTTGTATTTCTCTTACAAAGTTGTTTTAGATATCTATACCTGTAACAGCCTTTCCCCCCCTATTATAACTCATGTGCCTAGGACCATAGTATTAAAAATTATAGAATATAATTTAAATTTTTAAGTATATGGATTATAAAATGCAATCTAATTTTATTCGACAGAAGAACAAACCAAGGTTTGGAGAGTTTAAGTGCCTTGCCCAAGATAGTACTGGGGATAACAACGAGAACAGGATCTAACTGTATTCTTCTGACTCGATTCCATGATTCTATTGCCCTAACTCAGAAAGAGAACCAAGAACCAAATGCCACAAAAACTAAACTTGTAAGGAGAGAGCATAATTTATAATCGTTTCATTACCCAGACATGGTTAGATTTTATTGTCTACATTTAAATTTAGAAATCATGTATTATTCACTTTTCTTACATTTGGAAATTTTGAAATGTGAAACTCATACCTGTCTCTTTTTATGTCTCTGTCTGTCTCTTTCAGTTTTTGTTTCTCTGTCTTTTCTCTGTCTCTCATCTCTCTGCCGCTGTTTCTCTCTGTCTCTCTCTCTCTCTCTCTCTCTCTCTCTCTCTCTCTCTCTCTCTCTCTCTCTCTCTCTCTCTCTCTCCCTCCCTTTTCCAAAGAGCTTCATCAGAAGAAAAGATTATCATCCAACTTAATGTTCCTTCTTCTAGCTCATTGATTCAGTAAATAAAGGGCCCGATCCTGCAGCCTGAGAGCTTACAACGCTTCCATTGACTTCAATTAGAGGGCTGCTGTCTCTTGAAAAAGCACCACGAACAAAAGCCACAAACAAAATCAATTTTGCCTTGCCTCCCCCTTTTTCACAGGACTTTCTCCTCTACATTGCAAATAGCCTTGATTTCAATACCTACCTCGAATCTCATCTTCAATAGTTTCATTCTACTCTGCTGTTTTTCCTCTTACAAAACTCAGAGTTAATATGCTATATACTTAAACATCCTATTCTTAACCCAAGCACGACAGCAATATGATTGCTTCAAAATATTTAATTGAAAGGCTTTATGAAGCATTTAGGTACATTTACACATTATTTGGATTATTCATCCAAACAGGCAAAAAATGCAAAGTAAGTGTGAAATGCAGTCGAAAACTATTGATGGATATTTGCAGTGAAATCATACGTTATAGCTATTTGCAATTCTCTGACTTAGTAAGCAAGTCTCTTAGTACATACTTTAGGCAGTTTATTTAATCGTACCTCCATTAATCACTTTCAACCTTGGTATTCTGAAATTATCTGTGTGTTAGTGTGTGTCTGTGTGTGTGTATTTGTGTGTGTGTGTGTGTGTGTGTGTGTGTGAGAGAGAGAGAGAGAGAGAGAGAGAGAGATGAAGCTTATTAAATGTATCTGATGACAGATGAAAGAGTCTTCAATATGATATTCATCCTGGAGAATCACCTTTTGTTTTTGAAAAATAGATCATTTTAGGGGTGATTAGGTGGTGGCACGGTGGATAGAGCACAGGCGATGGAGTCAGGAGCCCTTGACTTTAAATCCGGCTCCAGACACCTGACACTTAATAACTATGTGACCCTATACCAGTCATTTAATCTCCATTGCCTTGCCAAAGAGAAAGAAAATTGATCACTTCCATAGTTTATCCAATGCTTATATAATTATTATTATTATTATTATTACTATCATTATTTTTCTGTATACTGAGATCACACTATTTTTAGCATATGGACTTGATTTTTTTACGAGAATTTCTTGTACTCATGTTATTGATTTTTGACTGAATTCTGTGGTTTTAATAATACAAGGAAGGGGCGGGACTGAGAGAAAATTTGGTCAGAGTGGTCAGAACTGAGGTAGAGAGAGGAGTCAAACAGTGTTGGCTGATGAGTATTTGTTTGTTTTTAGAGGGGGAAAGCTTGGAAATGCCTCTGCCCCAACTGTGCTAATGTGTATTGACTTATTGGTTCCAAAGAACGCCAGTATATTCAGCCACTCTTTCATTCTGTGCTTATTTCCTGGGTGATGGAATATTTTATCTTTTAATACTATAATAATTCAGATTTCTTTTCTGGTACAAAGCAAAGACCCAAAAAATTTCACGTGGATTTTCCAGAACCCCAGGGGCACCATGTTCCTTATCCCTGTAATATGCAATAGATAACTGTATAATTATCCAAAAATGGAGCCATATCTATGTCTGACTATAAACTTTTAGTAGTATGGTACAATGGATAGTGTTGGACTTGGAGTCAGGACCATTTGAACTCCAATATTGTCACTAGAATTAACTGTGTAACTCTGGACATTTCATTTTATTTCTATGTGACTCAGGAAACAATGGAACTACTGTGATTGCTCTTCAGCCATTGCAGTCTTGTTTGACTTCAGGATCCCATTTGGAAGGCTCTTGACAGAGATACAGAAATCTTGCCAATAGAAAGCAGCGTGGTCCTGTTTGTGTATTAGGTGGTGGAGGTGATGAATTAGTTCTAGAATTCTAGACCCTGAGTTTAAATCATTCATCTGTTAGTTGCCACCTTGTTTGATCATGCATAAGGCATTTCACCTTGATGAGCACTTTTTTCCCTCATTGTGAAATGAGTGGGCTGAACCACATATTCTTTTCAGTTCCCATCAAGCACTAGATCTATGATTCTGTAAAACTAGAAAAGCTCAGTACAAAACACAATCTAACTATATTGAGAGAAGATCATCACCACAAGATGATTCCATAGATAATAGCACATTTTGTGCATAAAAACCAAAGATTCCATCCATACACCAGGGTTCTCTGGAGGTCATATATGGCCTTCGGAATTCTTGGATGTCGTCTTTTGACGGTGTCCAGATTTTACAAAACATACCATTTTATTAAGGTGGTTTAAGGTGATTTATTCTATCAAGTTTGGATTCAGCGAAAAGGCTGCACTTGAGGACCTAAGGGGTATGAAATGGGCTCAGTCATCATTTTTGTAGTAATTCATATACTAATGCAGTTATTTATGAGTTTGATTGTGTATAAACTTTAGAGATTACTTCCAATCCCCTTTCTTTTTAGACTTAGTCATTTTTATTTACCCATTCTATATTTTTTCCTAACTGCTTTAATTACACTGAATTTTAATTGCAGGAAAATTCAATTTCCTACTATGGGATTCCTCTGACAGTGCTCATAAATATGTGTATTGGACTCTGTCTTCTTTCTGGCCTTTGGATCCTCATCATACATCATCTCAACAGAAATGTCATACCCTACAGGAAGACTTATTAATATACTCAAGACTTTTATAATTTTAAAAATATATTTGAATTCCTCATACTTTTTTATATCTGGTCAGTATAAAGATACATAATTTTTAAATCTTGGAAATAATTCTTTTAACTCTGTTATCCTAGATATCTCAAGGGAAAAAGCAAAGTTCTCTACTGCATTATCATGGACATTTTATGGAAAACAAAAGTATGCACAAGAGTTTCTGAGGACAGACAGGGTAGGGAGGCCATTTGTTGTTTGCTTTATGCAAGGGGCTATTGATATTAATAAGATAACAGATTCACTTGAGAATTGTGAGAGTGATATTACTGAGTATCAAATATCATGTGTATGGTAGGTCTCACTTCTCTCTTCTGAGTCTGTCATAAGAAATAAAACAAAATAGTCATACCAAACATATTGTGTCTTCTTTGCCACTCAATTTAATTTATCTCTATCATAATTAAATATATGGATCACTATTGATGTTGAAATAATTATAGAAATGTTATTAAGAAAATAAAGGACTATGGCAATGTTTCAGGTAGCCAGGAGTCTAGGGAATCCAGGAGACAGTGAGGTGAAGTCCTTCCTAAAATGATGATGTCATCAATGAAGTAAAGAGGGAGCTATGGAAGAAGCTTTCTAGGACTGCAATTTGACAGGTCAAGACAAGGAATTACAGTTTTGAGTGAGTTCAAGAAAATATGGAATTCATGCATACTTTATTGCACATGGAAAATTTTCAGTGTGAGACTGTCAATTAAAATTGTAAACAATTTATCACCTATTAGATATAGATAAATAGATAGATATGTAGATACATAGATGTGATAGATAAGGCAAATGATAGAGATACAGGTACTGGGCAATTGCTATTGAAAGATAAATTATACGAAAAGCATAGTGATAGATAAAGACAGAACAAGAAATACATAGGCAGCATAGATAAGTGGGGCGAGATTTACCTTTAGAGACAGAAATATTTGGGTTCAAGTTCTACTGCTAATTTCTGCTGGTTTTGTGACTCTGGGAAAGTCTCTCTTTCTCTTGGACCAGGAATCTCTAAGATTAGTTGGAAAAAAATAATCAATTTTCCTCAAAAGAGGAATTTCACTTTCCAGAAGTTTTTCACACCTGAGGAAAAAGAAAAAGAATTATAGAGCAAAATGTACATGGGTGTCTATTGCAGTCCTCTAATAAATCATCCATAAGTACCTCATGGTGCCACGAAGTCCATTCTGGACACATGTAGGTTATAACTGAGGAACCCTTCAAGAATCACCAAACGCTGTCAAGCTGGACTATTTCCAAGTATAGGCCTGGTGACAGACTATTTCATCTGAGGATAAAACTAGCTATGTTAGAAAGGTCTGTCACTAGGTTGAGGCTAAAATGATGAATTGTTCATACTCAGTAACTCTTGAAAACAATCGACCAAACCATTAAAGGGCTGTGATCTGTGTCAGTGAGGAGAGAACCTGTACACAGGGGATCATTCAGATCTTTGAAATATTGAATTTGAGTGGAAAAAAATGTGTACTCTGGTCTTATTCTCTCAATCTTGTATTGTAATACTCCGGATGACTTTCAATGTTTCCTTTTTAAAATTAATTTTATATTAATTTCAATGACATCACAGTAAATAGACTATGGATCATAGAGACTCAAAAGATCCATCTTCTAAAAAACTCATTATTCATGACTTTGCCTAATTTGGTAGCTTCTTATATTTACATAAATCAAATATAATAGTACCTTATCGTTTAAGCCTTAATGTTAATCAAAGCCTTAATCACTACTAGAACTCCATTTCATGGGTTCAAATAATTGAAATATTTGTGTTAAACACATTAGCTTATAAATTAAGAGATTGTAAATTGTCAAAAAGTCTGTTCCAATGTTAAACCTTTGTGTCTTCTCAGTTAGGTTTTTCATTCCCATTGACCTGGATATTTAAAGTTGGAAGGCTTATCAAAAGCTATGTTGCACATTTCCTCAAATAGATTTTGAGTTCTTTAAGAGTAGGCACTGTCTTGTACCATTTTTCTTCATCTCTAGAACTTAGCACAATATAAGTTATGAAGTAGGAACTTACGAAGTACTTAATGACATATGGGTCTTATTCATAAATGAGGAAACTAAAGCCAAAACACATTAATTGAATTGTTCAGGGTTACATAACTAGTAAGTGGCAGAGCCAGAAATCAAAGCCAGATTTTCTGATTCCAAATCTTGCATTCATTCCTTCTACCATATCATGCTTTACTTGACCTCAGGGTTCAAAGGCATGTGGCTATTCTAATCATTTTAACCCTGACATTCTAAGCACTAATCACTTGTTGAGAACTGATCAAACAAGTAAACTTTGAGGATGAAAAGCAGAACATTAATCTTAGGTCAACTCTAAGAAATGTTCTTTACTGCATCTGAATAGCTTTTTTTTTTTTATTCAGGGACAGCTATGTTTTTTTTTTTTTTCTATATCTAGGTACTACTTAAGATTGTACCTCAGAGATGGTTTGAAATTCTTTCTTGTATGACGCTGGAAAAGCAATTGAAAGGACAATGCTTATGACTCTCAGAGATTTCAGAAGACCCATGTGGAGTGAGGATATGCTTGTTCACTGTGTTCTAAATTCAGCCCTGATGGATTGCTGAAGATAGCAAAATGTTGAATCAAGGAGGAGAGTTTAAGGAGGAACTGATGCATGAGGAAATCTTGAGCTTGATTCAAATTTCACATCTGGGAGAGGCTAGAGATCTTATTTCCATAAAGGCCAAATGCTATATTATGAAAGTACAAAGAGATTTTTCAACATGAATCAAAATTCTGTAAATATGATTATAAACATAAATTTATACGTGCAAATCAAATCCAGAATATATAGAAGGGATCCTTAGAGGAGAAGACACAAATAATGGGGTGGCGCAGGTGAGGGGCATTTTGCCTTTTGAGATAAGATTACCTTCAAGATGAACCAAATCCAAACAAAATCACAACAAATAACACCCAAAGAATTCTAAGAATTTGAGAGTATTAGAAGAAATATGAAATGCTTACATACAACTAAGAAAATAGTTTCCCTTTCAATCTCTAATTGCATTATGTAAAGAGACAAGCAGACAAGAATATTTTAAATTAATTCAAGTGTTCTTTTTGGTATTTTTTGTAAGTTTGTTATTTCCCCAAAGACAAAGACTGAAGTTAAGGCAGAGGAAAAGATCTGTGTTGGCCTGAGTAACTTTGCAATGAGAAACTCTGGTTGTCCAACTCTACGGAATTAAAAAAAAAAATAGCTGCTTAACAAAATAAATTGGTGAAGCTGACACAGGCTAAAAAGAATAGTCTTTCAGAATAAGAAACATCTATAGTCTTTTTGAAATGCACATAAATATTTATGTAAAATATTTATAAGAATTCATTTGTGCCTCAGATTAAGTATGGCATCCCTTCCATCTAGATTATAAAAAGTAAGCACTTCAAGTAATTTTCTTTCATCAATTAGACAGATTCATGACTATGCATACACCCAGAGTAAAATGAATAGAAGTTCACTGAGGCCCTATGATGTTAATATACAATGACTTACAAAATAGAAAGACTCATTGGTTTTCATTATTAATGGGGGGCTATGCTTGGATTCAGGAAGACGTGGGTTCTAGTCTTGACACATAATGACTGTGTTACCCTAAAGAAAATACTTAATGTCTTAGTGCCATAAACAATTCTCTGAGATTGTAAACTGTGTCTCAATTATAGATCTTTGTTGCTGAATGTTGAGGGACTGGTCTAACATCTGCTTGATATATGACTGTGGGCATCACTCGATAGAAAACTGAGTAAAGTATTCCTTACATGGAAAAATGATCGTACTTTACAGGATCGACATTCCACTGGTCTTTCACTGTTACATGAACAGTTTTTTTGTTCTCTAATTGAATTTCCTCTCACTCTCTCCAAAAGCCATTTTACAACTTCTCTTTCTCTCTTCTTGGTATAAAATCACTAAACTAACCCTATAAAACCCCCACACCATTCTCAGCATAAAAGAGTTTGCTGATACAATATTGATCATTCATAAGTTCCATCTTCTACATTTTAAAATCCTTCATGTCCTGTAGCCTTTCCCCTTTTTAAGTCTCTGATGAAGAAAAGGTGATTCCGTTCCTTCAAAAGTCAACATTTTTTACTCATGCTGTTAACCAGCCTGCCAATAAACTGCCAATAGCTCATCTTCCATTCTTTCTCCACCTCTGCCTGTTCCTTCCTTTCTCCTCTCCTCCTTTCCCTCTCTCTCTCCCTTAACATCTTACCTGTAACAAAAAGGGAAAATACATTCCTTGGCTCTGTAACCCTACCAACCTATAATTCCATATCTTTCTCTATTTTGCTAACCAAATGCAAATTCCTGGAAGCCATTTTTGCTCATTGCTTTCATACCACAAATCTCCCACCCACTTTCCAACCCTGTGAAATCTTACCTCTCAAACCCCCACTAAACTAAAACTAGCATTTTCCAGATTATTGACTGTATCAATAATAGCTATCTCTGATGATCTTTATCAGTCCACATATTCCTTGACATTTTCAAACCTCTTGCAAGACACTATACTATTTTATTACATAGGCTTGTGTGCACATTTTAGTACGCTCTTGCTCTTCCCTGGTTCTTGATCAGGCCTGTCTGTTCACTCCTCATATTCTTTTGCTGGAAACTAAGTCCTGAAGTAATATATGACCAAGTTCAAAATGGATATGTGGCCGGAATATTAATAGGTACAAATAGGGGATAAAAATAACAGTAAAGAACTAGTTCTGTTTCCTTTCATAAATATAGCTTTGGAGGAAGGTATTTTTTGCTTTTCTTTTATTTTTTAAGTTAAGGTTGGAGATGATAATAAAAATATAAAATGTATGATTTCCTGTGTGACCTGAGGTGCATAAATTTATTTTGCTGAATCGCAATTTATCATCTGTGGGTATGCTGGAATTAGAGAAGATGATTATGAAAATTCTTTCAATTGTTGCTGCGTTAGTGTTAACTTGTTTAAATCATGTCCTACTATCTGTGATCCAATTTGGGATTTTATTGCTAAAGATACTGGAAGGGTTTATTATTTTCTTCCCCAGTTCATTTCACGGAATAAGTAAGGTTAACAGGGTTAAGTGACTTGTCCAGGACCGCATTAACTATTAAGTGCCTGAGGCCTGATTTGAACTCAGGTACTCCTGACTCCAGGGCTGACACTCTATACACTCTTCTATCTAGCTGCCCAATCTAAGTTTATTGTTAAGGAAAGAAAATTGTACTTGCACTTACCATACAACTAATGCTAGTAAACAAAACATCTTTGCATCAAATTCCTCTGATAAGGATCTGATGTTCAGTATATAGAGGGCACCAAATTATATATTTAGAAATAGCAACTCAATAGATAAGTATTTATTCACATTATTCCATTAGAGGCACTTGATTATACTAAACAAAAACAGCAAAGGATCCTACTACTTTGCTCATCACACTGGTGTACATTGTACTTTCCAGCATTTAGATCTGTTTGTCCTCATCTCATCACATTCAACACTTTTGTCAAAGCTAGATATATAATGTTTAGTCCAGGTCATTCCAGGGAGTCTTGATTCCATTTGGAAATTGTTTTATTTTCATTCATGGAAAAGAGTCAATTAGTGTGCTTAAAGTGGAAATATTAAGAGGCAAACTGGTATAATGGAAAGAGCAGTAGACATGTAGCCAAGACTATCTGAGTTGAAATCCAATTTCTAACTATCTGATTTACACTTAAACAAGTCAATTAATGTCTCAGTACTTCAGTCCTTTCTAAAAGACAAAGTTGAAGAGCAGGAACCAGTTTGCATTGACAGAGGAAGTACCCTCCTCACACATTCCCTGCTACACATGTTCAATAAAAAGCAAAACAGATGCAAATTCACTTCTTGTTTATTTTTAGATGTGTGTATACATGCATGCCTACATATACCTACACACATGATCTTAACATATGATTCAGTGCAAATTGAGTTACACAATTATGATAGGATTAGTGTAAAATAGAAGTTAGATACAACATCTTGCAGGATGGTGAATCTCAAATAGACTCTGGAGAATGAAAATATATGAAAGGTAGAAAAAAAAGAGAAAGAATAAGCAAGAATAAAGGCATATCATAAGCAATGGCATTGGGGCTCATATGAGCCTTGCATGTTTGTGAGATAGAAATGAGTAATGTGGCTATCATTTATTTTATTTAAATAAATGCATTATTTATTTCATATAAAATTTCATTCAAAAATTGAGTTTGGAATTCTCACCCTCCATGTTGTCTCTCCCTACCTCCATTATTAAGGTAAACAATGAAATATCAGTTACACATGTGAAATTATGCAAGACATTTCCATGTTTTCTATTTTGAAAAAACATAAGGAAAATAAATGAAAAAAATATTTTTAATCTACATTCAGACTTCATCACTTCTTTCTCTCTGGAAGCAGATAATGTCTTTCATTATGACCCCATTAAAATGTCATCTATTGTTGCCTTGATAAAAAGTAACTAAGTCTTTCATAGTTGATCAATGTTAAAATATTTTTTTTTACTGTGTATGAAGTTCTCCTAGGTCTTCACACTTCACTTTGCATCAGTTCATATAGCTCTTCTATGATTTTTCTGAAACCATTTCCCTCATCATTTCTTACAGAACAATAGTATTCCATCACAATAACATACCACAGCTTGTCCTCACTTGATGTGGGTACTCCTTCCATTTCCTATTAATTAATGTGAATACCATTTTAAATAACTATCTCCTCTTTTATTTTAACCCCTGTCATCACCAGCCTCTGCTGTAGATAGTCTTTCTGATACGTTAGATGACAAAACAATACTTTAATTAATGATGTCAAATTAGTGGCAAATATTTCATCCTACTATTGATACTCAATGGTGTGTGATGAGATAATATGAGATCCATGCTTTAATACATTATTTCATTTTACCTTACCAAAAATCTACCATAGTAAATATTACAAGTTTGGTTACCTCACCCTTACCATTTTTCTGATGAGGAAACTGAGTCACTGGGAATTTTAGGTACTTCCTCAGCTACCAAGTAGCAGATTTTTGATTGTTACCTAAAGTTCTCCTGACACTAAATCTATTGTCTTTTCCATTTAAGGATCTCTTTCTATAATCTGTTTTCAAATTCATTTAACTCATTCTTTCAAGAAAAAGTAAATCATCTACAGAACTTTTTCATTAAATACAAAAGTTTTTGTTGTTTTTTTTTTTTACTGAAAGAAAAAAGATGTCAATATGTTACAGACATGTGACATATTTAATGGGAAGCCCTATCTCCTTATGAAATAATGTGATTCATGGTTTAGTGTATATAGTGTTTAAGTTGGTTTAAGAATACATGGGCTCAAATGACACCTCAGGCAACTACTAGTGATATGACCCTAGAAGCCACTGAAGCTCATTGAACCTCAATATTTTGATCTAAGAAATATAGATTATGGCAGCAGCTACCTCACAGGATCATTAAGAATTTTAGAAGACATAATGAAATTAAAAACACATTGTAGAGTTTAATGTGATATATAAACATGAGCTACTATGATAATCTATTGTGTTACAATGCTGCCAGATGTAGAAGGCTATGCAGTGTTCTCAGAAGTTATAGATATTTTCATATAATTAAATTTATAAAATTAATTTATTATATTATTCTCTATATTTACCACACTTACAATCCACTCTTATTGAGTTTCTCATACACACTGAGATATTAAATGTTCCAGTTACAATTTGAATCTAGGTTTTCTCAATTTCCATTGAGTTTAGTAGAAAGAGTAATCAATTGGAGATCATAGGATCTACGTTCAAATTATTTTTGGTTCTGCTACATATGCCTCATGTGAATTACTAGGAGGCACTACCCACAGTGCTTTTCTTCAGGAGACAAATGAATGCCTTCCAGGACAATGGACATGCCTCTTTGTGCTCCCTAGATTTTCATGTTTTTCCCACAAAGTTTACCAAACAGTCCAAGACCATTTTTTGATATATACCACTCAAGTGTGAAAGTAACCTTTTGCTTTTTTGCTTGATTCAAGATTTATTCTGGTGTTTTTAATTAGGTAATGCCTTTCCAAAATCTGTGGTTCCCCCAAAGAACATAATAATTCCATAAAATGGCTGTTTTAATTTCTTCAATTTTAATGTAGCTCACGGTATCTATGTCTACATCCCAACTGTAATTAGTGAGGATAATTACAGCAGTTGTGTGCATGGCACTTGCAGCTGCCAGGATGGGCATATTTAGTGAAGTCTTGAATACATTTCCAATGCTACCCCTGAAAAATATATCACCAAAACAGTAACGAGATCTGAGTATCACAATAAGCTTATAAGAAAAAGTCACTGAAATTCATTTCTATTTATTTCTGAAAAAAAATCATTGGTATCTATAAATAGAATAATTGGTATAATATTGTTAAAAAACAATGACTACAACTTCTATTTTTCTGCCTAACTCATATTACTCTTTACTTTTTGTTAAAAATTTTACAAATAATATATCATTTGCTACAACCACTCTGGGTCCATAATTTCCTCCTTCCAGTGTTTTGAATAACTATATTACACAGAATAACTATATTCCACAGAACTAAAACAGCAACAACAAGATCTTTTACTCTTTAGGACCCTTGGCAGCAAAACTGACTGCCAAAATTAGAAAAAAAAAAGATGACACTAACAACCACTTTAATTCAGACTTTTAAGTAGATTTCCCCTCATTACTTTTTAAAACAAAATGCAAATAAGAAAAATAAATTGATTTTATAAATTCAATTATTTAAAACAGTTTCAAAAAAAATCTTTCCATAGCCTTCCAAACAATTTCCAAAATTACTCAAGAGACTGGTCTGTTAAAATAGAAAAAAAAATAAGTGAATGAGATAAATAGATATGGTAGTCTCAGTCAACTATAATGCATTCATTATCTACAAATGCTAGGCACAGTGTTAAGGGCTGATATGTGAGTTGATATAAATTGGAAAGATACCATAAAATGATAACAAAGTATATGGCCAAAAATAAGTGGTGGGGGGGTCTTGGGAGATTTCAAAGGGTCTTTTTTGACACTCAAGCTTCTGGAAACAATGGTACTTTTAGTTAACCCTAATATTCTCTTTGAGGCTATCTGAACATAAATAATGGAATGTTATATTCCCTGAAGAACTGAAGGTTCAAAGGACTGTGGGAAGTCATATGATGGGCAAGAGTAGAAACTATGGATCAGAATTAAAAAAAATACTTGGGGAAGAGATAATCCACGTCATCAAAGCAATGTGCTTTTGGAAACAATAAGCTGGATAAAAATCAAGAATAATAATAATTAATGGAAACCCACATGATTCTTCCAACACTGAAAATTTCAGGGAGACAATGGGTAAAATATCAATGACAAACCAATGAGAGCATATGGACTAGAATCATGTGAGATAGGCAAGTTTGTATTGGTGGTTATCTGCATAACTGAAAGTTGTCCCCACTTTTATAAGATAACAGATCCATAGAAGCTCTGAAGTATTGGAGAGTAAGTGTAATAAGGAGGTGGTAGTGAATTAGAAGAGTGAAAGTCCCTTAGAATGAGAAATAATAGCACAGAACTTCAGTATATCACCAAGTTTATCTTTTTGAGATCATGAGCAGCTCATTTGGTAACCTTCAAGAGATCAGCTTATATGCCTTCCCTTTGAAAGTTCCTTACTATTCTTCATCACAAAATGATCTGTTATGCTTCTCATTTTGTATTAACAAAACCTGTTTTTCCATTATTTTCCAAATTTTCAGAATAGGTAGTACAATGGATAGACTACTAGATCTAGATTCAGAAAAATAAATCTGGACTCAGACTCTTCCTTTCTGCCATTGAATGAGTCACTTTACCTCTTTCTGGCTCAGTTTCCAAATGTGTAAAATTAAGATAATAATTGCACTTATTTCATATTGTTATTATGTGTATAAAATAAGATCATATTTTAAATGTTCTCTGAAAACCCTGAAATGCTATTTACAGGTTAAATTTTATTATCTGTATTATATAAGTAAGAAAATTATTTTGTTTTTGATGTTTTGCACTATAATTTCTAATTTTTTCTAGTTTATTGATATTGTTTGTTTTTGCATATATTATATCTGAAACTGTAGACTCCAAATTGTCCCTTCACCAAGGAATCTCCCCTTATTTAAAAAAAAAATTGAAAACAAAATAAATAAAATTCGCTGATAGAATGAATGTATCTGGAATTATCCCCAGTCTTTTGAGATAATGATTTCCCAATATTTCAAGGAACAATATATACTAAGAATATTTTAGTGCATTTTATCATCTATTTTTAAAATAATTTTTATTTTTCTTCCTTTCTTTACTTCCTTTCTTCATTCCTCCCTCCCTTCCTTTCTTCCTTTCTTTATGTCTTTGCCAGTTGCAGATATGTCTCATACAATAAATCACAAGTTCAAAATACTTCTGCTTTGAAAAGGAAAGTGGGAAATTTACCCTAATGGATTTAAGAAGTAACCTATTACTTCTTATGACTCATAAGATCAGAGATTTAAAGATGGAAAGGATATCAGAGACCCTTTATGATAATCCCCTTGTTTTGGAGATGAGAAAATTAAGCCTAAGGAAGATAATGTATCTTCTCAAGGTCACTCATATATTGAATATCACTTTGAAATGTTGCATTTGCAATTCTATAGAAATTAGTCTACAAAAATAATTAAGAATTTGCCTGATCCAAAAGCATTATATTTGAAATGGTCTAGAATATTTAGTACACTTAGCAAATCAACTTAATTCTCCAAATCACTTTAGCTTTGTCTGCCTACACAAATAGTTTATATTTGGAAACAATTCTCAAATAAAATATTGTTTTTAACTAAACCTAGCCTCATACTTTAATGAAAATTACAAAAAAGGGATCACTGAGTATCAATTTGATCTCCAAACTCATTGATCATCTAGTAATACCCATATTATAATTCCAATAGTATTGGGTAGATTGTGTATAATGTCTATAAAGTACCAGCTGTGTGATCACTTGACCATTACATAAACATGGTCAAGGAGTTATTTACTATTTGATAGATAGGGCAACCTCCAGTCAGCCTGACCTATGTCTTGCCACTATATGTGCATATATTTTTATATATAGTGTGTATATATATATATATATACACATATATATATATAGTGTGTATATGTAAATATATATAGTGTGCATATACATATATACATATACATACACACATATATATATGTAAATATATATATATATGTATATATGAAGAGAGAATGAGGCTAAAGACTTTGCACAACCTTCCTTAATTAAATACATTTGACTTGCGAATCAAGACATTATATTCTTGAAATCATTGGTCCTCTTCAGAAGGAAATACAAACAAAAATAAATAAATAAAACATCCTGACAGATAATCCATTTCAGTTTTGAAGCAAGTCTATTTGATAGAAGTTTCTGTCTTTGTTTCACCCTGTAAGGTTTAGATTTGCATCTTTTCTATTTTTTGCCATGTGTTCTTTAATCAGTCATGTGGGATCAAGTAGTTTAACTTCTTTGGCATATGAGGTTTTTCAAATGGTTAAATACAACTATACCTCTTCACACTGTCGAATCCAAGCAAACCTATCAGGTTTTCTCTTCTCCATGTTGAACATCACTTGTTTCTTCAAAACATATTTGTTTTTCATTGACTTCAACATGCTGATCACTCTCATCTGGAAACTTCCCAGTTTATCAATATTGTTTCCAAAATGTGGCATATAGAATTGCCTTTAATATAGTTTCTGAGATGTGATTAGGCAGGCAATAGTAAAGCAGGGCAATGCTCTTCCTTCTTCTGTATGCTAGCGTGCTTTAATGTCATCTATATTCTTTAAATGGGAAGATTTTTTGAAACACATCAAAACTTAAACATGCACAGTTGGCAATTCTCAGTATTTTTCATAGTCACATCTACTTGAATTTGTCATTCTGAATGATTATATGATTTGCATTACTTTTGGCACATTTTTGTTTTGCATGCAATTTTCAAAACTAACGACTGTGCCATTGTTTTACTAAATAAATAATAAGTGAACTCAGTGATGGACATATTCATTCAGGAGCTATACATGTTAGAAGACTGAAAAAAAGTCAATTAAACTAAGCAAATAGATTTACATTTTTCTGACATTCATTACAAAAAACTAAAATCAAGCATAATATGAATATTACCCAAATATCTATCCCATATTCTCAGTAACACACACATATACATGCACCTCTATATGTGTGTATACATACATATATACTTATGTATATACACACATATGTACATAAACTTGTATACACACATATGTATATAAAACATGTATTTTCATATGCATCTAAATGCATGTATGTATACACACATATATAACATCTTTATATATGCATACACAATTAAAATATACATTTGCCATTTTATGTCATTAAAATCAAGGCAGGCTAATAGACTGTCTCTGACCTCTGATTACTTTTTCCCTCATTGAAAAATGAGTCATTCTGATGAGCAGTAGGTGGGAGAAGAAAAAAATATGATCTCTACTTTTCAATAACTAAAATCAGGGAAACAATATGCCAATAGATATGTGCATAAAAAGTAAAGAAAATATAAATGCATAATAACACTTTGAATGGGTAAGTAGATGGCACAGTAGATAGAGCATCAAGCATGGGAGCAAGAAGACCTATGTGCAGTTCTGGCCTCAGACACTTACTAGCTGTGTGACTCTTAACAAATGACTGAATCCTTATTGTCTCAGCTTTATCATGCATAAAATGAACTAGAGAAGGAAATGGAAATCTACTCCAGTATCTCTGTCAGGAATACAATAAAAATAATCATGAAGAGTTAGACGTGAATGAAGCAACTGAATAAGAATAACAAATAGAAGATTACCTGAGAGGGAAATACTCAGGCACCCAGGGCAATTGCTTCAGGCCACTTTCAGAAAGTGAGATGTGAGTTATCAAAGAACACAGCATTTCAGTTTAGGAGATAGACTTGAGGCAAGACAGTATTCTAGATATATACAACAGATAAGACAAAGTAATGGAGATAGGAGATGGAGTGTGTGAGGAACAGCAAGAAGGTCACCTTGATTGGAACAGTAAGAAGAAGACCGAAGAAGTAGTAGAAGGGTTAATATTGTCAGAGAGAGAGGGGAGAGAGGGAAGGATAGAGGGAGGGAGGGAGGGAGGGACTATGGAGGCTATACCAATAATTGAGCTAAGGGAGTCAAGATGTTGGAGTAGAAGGATGCACTTCTAGAAGCTCTCCTCCCACAGACAATAAAATAATTGTAAAAAAAAAATGCCTCTGAAAACATTATAAAGCTGCAGGACACACAAAACGATAGAGGTAAAGAGATTTCCAGCCCAAAGCAGCCTGTAAAGCTGACAGGAAGGTCTATCAAGCTGGGAGCACAACAGAGCACAGCACAGAGTGGGCCACACTGTGGTGAGGACAAGACTGGAGCAGTCTTCAAGGTGCCACCCACAGCAACTACGGGTCCCAGATTCCTCAACACACAAATACCAAAGGCAGCTTCAGAGGTCAGTGAGAAAGCTCTTTCACTTGGGTTAGAAGGGAAAGCAGTAGTCTAGCCTTATCCCCAGGCAGAGGCAGCTTTCATTGATGGATCCCTGGCCTAAAACCCATGAATGAATTGAACAGCTGATCTGGATCTCAGTTCTGAGTGGTGACTCTGGTGTGAGGAAGAGTGTGGACTGGCTTGGTGGAGTTGTTGGAGGCTCTTGAGAGGGAATCTTGCTCACAGACCACAGCTCAGGCCAGGAGAGAAATAAACTCATCTTCCTTGGTTGTGTCACCTTGGAGGAACTGAGAACTTACAGGTCCCCAGAGTATACCCTCTCCTTGACAACGAACTCAAAACTCAAGTAGGTGTCTGAAAAATATTTCCAAAAAGAAAAAAAATAATAAGCCAATAGAAATTTACTTTCTTGATGAGCAAGTATTTTCCTCCATCTGTTCAGATGAGGAGGAACAATACATACCATCAGAGGAAGACCTAAAAAGTCAAGGCTTCTCTATCCAAAACTTCCAAAAGACATATTCAATGGTCTCAGGACATGGAAAATCTCAAAAACGAATTTGAAAATCAAGTAAGAGTGGTGGAGGAAAAAATGGGAAGAAAATGATTGCAATGCAAGAAAATCAAGAAACTAGAGCAAACAATTTGATAAAGGAGATTCCAAAAATATTAAAGAAATTAACTCCTAAAAAATAAACTAACTCAAATGGCAAAAGAGTTCCAAAAAGCCAGTGAGGAGAAGAATGCTTTAAAGAGTAGAATTAGCCAAATGGAAAAGGAGATTCAAAAGTTCACTGAAGGAAAAAGCTCTTTAAAAATTAGAATGGAGCAGAAGGAAGGTAAATGACTTTATGAGAAACTAAGAAATTACAAAACAAAGCCAAAATAATGAAAATAATGGAGGACAATGGGAAAATCTCATTGGAAAACAACTAACTTGGGAAATTGCTCCAGTAGCAATAAATTAAAAATTATGGGACTACCTGAAAGCCATGATCAAAAAAAGAGCTTACACATCATCTTTCATGAAACCATCAAAGAAAACTGCCATGATATTCTCAAATGAGAAGTAATAAGAAATATTGAAATAATTCACTTATCACACTTGTCAAGAGTTCCAAAAAGAGAAACTCTTAGGAATATTGGAGTCAAATTCTAGAGTTCCTAGGTCAAGAAGAAAACATCACAAGGAGCTAGAAGGAAATAATTTGAATATTGTGGAAATAAAATAAGGACAACACAGGATCTGGCAGCTTCTACACTAAGGGATTGAAAGACTTGGAATATAATAATCCAGAAGTCAAAGGAACTGGGACTAAAACCAAGAATCACCTACCCAGCAAAACTGATCATAATACCTCAAGGGTCCTTCAATGAAATAGAAGACATTCAAGTATATTTCAAGAAGGGACCAGAGCAAAATAGAAAATTTGAGTTTCATACACAGGAATCAAGAGAAGCATGAAAAGGTAAATCAGAAAGAGAAATCACAAGGGACTTACTAAAGTTGAACTCTTTACTTTCCTACATGAAAAGATAGCATTTGTAACTGTTGAAATTTTTCTCAGTATCTGGGTAGTTAGAGGGATGAAACACACACACATACACACACACACACACACATAGATAAGGAGAGAGAGAGAAAGAGAGAGAGAAAGAAAGACAGATATATAGAGATAGATAGATAGATAGATAGATAGATAGATAGATAGATAGATAGAAACATAGATGGATACATAGAGAGAGACAGAGAGACAAAGCACAGGGTGAGCTGAATAGGAAGGGATTCTATGTAAAAATATAAAATTAAGGGGTGAGAGAGGAATCTATTGGGAGGAGAAAGGAAGAAATGGAATGGGGCAAATTATCTTTCATAGAAGAGGCAAGAAAATGCTTTTCCAATAAAGGGGAAAAGCGGAGAGATGAGAGGGGAAAAGTGGAGCTTACTCTCTTCACATCTGAATCAAGGCAGGAATGAAAACCTATCTTACAGTACAGGAAAGTATGAGAGAAGGTGGGAGGGATGATGCAAGGATGGACAAATGGAAGGATGGTGCAATTAGAAGTAAACACTCTTGGGAAGGGACAAGGTCAAATGAGAGAATAGAAGAAGTGGGGGTCAGGATAGGATGGAGGGAAATATAGTTAGTCTTAAAACATGATTATTATGGAAGTCATTTGCCAAACTACACATTCATAGCCTATATTGAATTGAGTACCTTCTCAGTGGGGATGTGTGGGGAGGGAGAAAGGAAGATAAATTGGAACTCAAAGTTTTAGGAACAAATGTTGAGAATTGTTTTTGTATACAGCTGGGAAATAAAATATATATATATATGATGAGGTAGAGAAATTTATCTTTCCTTACATACAAGAGAGAAGATGCGGACAAAGGAAGGGAGTGGTCTTCTATGGGAGGGCAGATAGGTGGAAGGGGTAAACCAGAATGCTCAGCGTTTTGGGATGGGGAGAGAGGAAATATAGGGAGAAAATTTGGAACTCAAAATTTTGTGGAAATGAATGTTGGAAACTTAAAATAAATAAGTAAACAAAAATAAAACAAAACATATGCTTCAAGTGGTATAGCATGGAAATTACTGGAGGAGAAATTAGGGAGTTACAGGAAGAAGCAGGCAGCAAAACTAACCAGTGGGTGGCCTCGACTTCCCTGTCTCTGAACTTGATAAATCTAACTTTAAAATAAAGAGCAATATGTCTTCTAGGATTGTATCCCCAAGAGATCAAAAAATGGGAAAGGGTCTCACAAGTATAAAAATAATTATAGCGGTCTATACACACAGCAACAACCTCAGTGTGCAAAGATTTTTTTCTGGTAGTCTTAGAACTTCATTGAAATGAAGTAATCAAAAAATTTCAATGGTTTTTCAAGGCGAAATGTCTTCCACATCCAGAGAAAGAATTATGGAATTCAATCTCAGAATGTAGCAGAACATTTTCTTATGTACTATGATTTGGCTTCCTATATGATTTCTTCCATTCATTTTAATTCTTCTATGCAACATGACTATGGTGAAAATGTATTTAATAGGAATGTGTGTGGAATCCATGTAAAACTGTATGCCATCTTGGGGAGGGGGGGAGCTATCAGGGTATGAGGGGAAGGAGGGAAAAAATCTGTTTGTTGGTAGTGATTGTAGAATACTTAGAATAAATAATAAAAAAGGGGAAAAAATCACATGCACATAGTCTCCCAATTTAAAGCACAGGGAAAAAAAAAACTCACTGAAGAAACTCACCTTGGACCATTTGAAGAGAGAGATCACTCTGAATAGAAGAGTATCATTGAAGAAAGAGGAGATTACCTCTAAGCTAACTGTAAAGGAAAAAAAAAAGATGCTGAAAAAGAAAATTGAATGAGTGCTTTCCAGTGATGGGTTAGGCCTGCATAGTGGCATGGAATTTATCATGGCATTTGTAGTTCCAAGAACATTTAACAGGTGAATGGTTCTTTTAGTTATATGTCACTGATTTATTGCAATAAAAATATTGTTTTTATTTAAAAATAGTATGACTCACTATAGAAAATTATATTTCTGAGTAATCCTGAGTGATCCACCTAGAGAAAACTCCAGAGAATAAATTAACAAAAATCTGGGTCAGAAAAAGTCATGCTTCATTCCCTCAATTTTCTTTCAATGAAGGTTATTAATGAAGATTATATATTAATTATTCCCAGTACTGGAACACACAAAGTTAATTGTGAAAGTCAAATTTTCTTTTCATATCTGGTCTTTTCATCAAGAATGCTTAAAAGTTCTCTATTTCATTGAAAGACCATTTTTTCCCCCTGAAGTATTATACTCAGTTTTGCTGGGTAGGTGATTCTTGGTTTGAGTCCTAGTTCCTTTGAATTCTGGAATATCCTATTCCAGCCCCTTCTATCCCTGAATGTGGAAGCTGCTAGATCTTGTGTTATCCTGATTGTATTTCCACAATACTTGAATTGTTTCTTTCTAGCTGCTTGCAATATTTTCTCCTTGACCTGGGAATTCTGGAATTTGACCACAATGTTCCTAGGAGTTTCTCTTTTTGGATCTCTTTCAGGTGGTGACTGGTAGATTCCTTGAATACTTATTTTGCCTTCTGGTTCTAGAATATCAGGGCAATTTTCGTTGATAATTTCATGAAAGATGATGTCTAGGCTCTTTTCTTGATCATGGCTTTCAGGTAGTCCCATAATTTTTAAATTGTCTTTCCTGGATCTATTTTCCAGGTCAGTTGTTTTTCCCATGAGATATTTCACATTCTCTTCCATTTTTTTCGTTCTTTTGGTTTTGTTTGGTGATTTCTTGGTTTCTCGTAAAGTCATTAGACTCCATCTGTTCCATTCTAATTTTGAGAAAACTATTTTCTTCAGTGAGCTTTTGAACCTCTTTTTCCATTTGGCAAATTCTGCTTTTGAAAGCCTTCTTCTCCTCATTGGCTTTTTGAACCTCTTTTGCCAATTGAGTGAGCCTATTTTTCAAGGTGTTATTTTCTTCAGCATTTTTTTGGGTCTCCTTTAGCAAGGTATTGACCTGTTTTTCATGCTTTTCTTGCATCTCTCTCATTTCTCTTCCCAGTTTTTCCTCCACTTGTCTAACTTGATTTTCAAAATACTTTTTGAACTCTTCCATGGCCTGAGCCCATTGGATATCTATTTTGGATGTTTGGGATACAGAAGCCTTGGCTTCTATGTCTTTCCCTGATGTTTAGCATTGTTCTTCCTCATCAGAAAGGAAAGGAGGATACATCTGTTCACCAAGAAAGTAACTTTCTATGGTCTTATTTTTTTTTCCCTTTTCTAGGTATTCACAAAGTTAATTGTGTTCTCCATATGTAAATAAAGCCCAGGGTGGATTATGAAGGGACAAAAGTGCTTTTTATTAGAGGAATCAGTTTTCATCATTTATCAGTTGATAAACAGGGAAGAGAGCATCTTGGAGGTACAAAGTATAGAGCATTGGGCCTAGAACCAAGGCTTATATTCCAGAGTTCAAATCTAAGCTCAGAAACTATGCATTTTTTCTTTATCTTCTGTTTTACTCCTCCATATTCTTGATAGACCCTCTTGACTTTTTAAAGTTGCGACTTTCAAAAATTCTATGGCCATTAGCTCAGCAAGTCTTATAATGCAAGATAATGCATTCAGTCATGCAGATAGTTTTACATGTATTCTTCTTTGACGCAGGATGAAATAGTCTAAGAGGAAAGATAATTCAAAATAATTTCAGGAAAGAGAAAAAAGTAACACCAGACACATCAGAAAAAGTCCTGCTCCTCCTCCTCCTCCTCATCATCATCGTTATCGTTATCATCATCATCATCATCATCATCATCATCATCATCATCTTCTTCTTCTTCTTCTTCTCCTCCTCCTCCTCCTCCTCCTCCTTCTCCCCCTTCTCCTACTACTACCACTGCCACTGTTACTACTAAAACTATTACCACAATTACTACTAAAACAACAACTACTATTACTTCTAATTCTTCTTCTTCTTTTCTTTTTTCTCCTATTCTTCTTCCTCCTCCTGCTCTTTTACTAAGCTTTGAAGGGAGGTAAGGATTTAAAGAATGGGTAATTTCAATATTATATTGACTACTTGGGATAACTGGGGAAGAAGGAATTCTCCCAAATTGTTTTATGATACAAATATGGTTTTGATACCTAAACCAGGAAGAGAAAAACAGAGAAAGAAAATTATAGACCAATTTCTCTAATATGGCTGCAGAAATTTTGAATAAGATTTTAGCAAAAAGACTGCAGTAAGTTATCACGAGAATAATATGTTATGATCCGATAGGATTCATACCACGAATGCAGAGCTGGATCAGTATTAGGAAAACTGTTAGCATTATTGAACATATCAACAACAAAACTAACAAAAATCACATGATTATCTCAATAGATGAAGAAAAGCTTTTGACCTAATACAACATCTATTACTATTAAAAGCACTAGAGAGCATAACAGCAAAGGGAATTTTTCATTAAATAATGAGTATCTACATAAAACCCTCCACAAGCATTATAGTCAATGGAGATAAGCTAGATGCATTTCCAATAAGATCAGGTGTGAAACAAAGATGTCCATTATCACGACTATTATTCAATATTGTCCTAGTGATTTTAACTGTAGCAATTAGAGAAGATAAAGAAATTGAATGAATTAGACTAGGCAAAGAAGAAACTAAGTTATCTTTGCAGATGATATTATGATACACTTAGAAAATTCCAGAGATTCAAGCAAAAAGCTACTTGAAACAATAAACAACTTTGGAAAAGTTGCAGGTTGCAAAAACACACACACATACACATCTTCAGTATTTCTATATATTTGTAACAAAATGCAACAACAACATGTAGAAAGGGAAATCCCATTTAAAACTAGGGTAGATACTATAAAGTATTTGAGAGTTTACCTGCCAAAGCAAATCCAGGGATCATATGAACCTAATTACAACACACGTTTCTCACAAATAAAGTCCGATCTAAGTAAGTGGAATAATATCAGTTGCTCTTGGGTAGGCCAAGCCAATGTAATAAAAATGACAATTCCATCTCAATTAAGTTACTTATCTAGTGCCATACCAATCAAACTCTCAGATAATTATTTTCTAGACCTGAAAAATGTACTATCAAAATTCATCTGGAAGAACAAAAGGTCCAGAATATCAAAGGGACTAATGAAAAAAAATGCTAGGGAAGGTGGCCTAGCACTGCCAGTTCTCAAATTGTATTTTTATAAAGCAGCAATTATCAAAACCACTTGGTACTCGCTAAGAAACAGAAGGATAGACAAGTGGAATAAGCTAGGTACTCAAGACACAGTAGGCAATGAATGTAGCAATCTACTACTTAATAAACCCAAGGACTCAAGCTTCTGGGATAAGTACTCACTGTTCAACAGAAATTTCTGGGAAAACTGGATAACAGTGTGGCAGAAACGAGGCGTAGACCAATGTCTAACATCGTACACAAGAATAAAGCCCAAAAGGGTACACAATCTGGGTATAAAAATTGATGTTATGGACACTTTAGAAATGAGGCCTTTATCACAGACACTATTTGAAAAAATTCTTTCCCAGTTTTCAGCATCCTTCTGAATCTTGGTTGCATTAGTTTTGATTGTGCAAAAACTTTTCACTTTAATGTAATCATAATTAACCATTTTTCATTTCATAAAGCTATCTCTTCTTTCCTCAAAAATTCTTCCATAAATCTGATAAGTACACTATTCCTTGCTCCACAAATTTGTTCATAATATCAATGTACAAGAACACAAGTCATTCCTTAATTGATAAATGGTCAAAGGATAAGAACCGGAAGCTTTCCGAGGAAGAAATTAAAGATATCTATAGTCATATGAAGAAATTTTCTAGATCACCATTGATTAGAGAGATGCAAATCAAAACTACTCTGAGGTACCATATCACACCTAGCAGATTGGCTAACATGACAGAACAAGAAGATGATAAATGTTGGAGAAAATGTGGGAGAATTGGAACACTAATTCATTGTTTGTGGAGCTGTGAGCTGAACCAACCATTCTGGAGATCAATTTAGAACTATGCCTAAAGGGCTATAAAAATATGAATATCCTTTGAGCAATATCGCTTCTAGGACTGTATACCCAAGAGATTATAAAAATGGGAAAAGGCCCCATATGTACAAAAATATTTATAGCAGCACCCTTTGTGGTGACCAAAAACTGAAAATCAAAGGGATGTCAATTAATTGGGGAATGGCTCAAAAAATTGTGATATATGAGTGTAATGGCAAAATATTGTAGTATAAGAAATGATGAACAGGAAGACTTCAGAGAGGCATAAAAAGACTTATATGATGTGATGCTGAGTGAAAGATACAGAATTAGAACTTTGTGTGCAGCAATGACCACAGTGTGCGAGAAATTTTTCTGGTAGATTTGAAACTTCATTGCAATGCAAGGACCTAAAAAAAAATTCCCAAGGACCCAAAAAAAATTTCTTAAGGAAAAATGCCTTAGACATTTAGAGAAAGAACTATGAAATTCAATCGCAGAATGAAGCAGACGATTTTTTTTTTATTACTTTTTGGGTTGTTATGTGATTTCTCCCATTCATTTTAATTCTTCTACATAGAATGACTATCATGAAAATGTCTATAATAGGAATGTGTGTGTAGAATCTATATAAAATTGTATGCCATCTCAAAGAGGTAGGGGAGGTAGGAGGGAAGGGGCAGAAAAATATGTTCTATGATAGTGATTGTAAAACAGTGAAAAATAAATAAAATTAATAAAAAAATCTAAGTAAGTGGAGACGGTAATGTGTTTAAGATAAAAGTGCATAGCTTGCAAAAATCATATGAATTTGGGAGGAGAAATACGGAGAAATGCTTGCTAGGACAGTTTTGACGGAGTTTAGAATTTACAATGAAATTGAAATAGATGATGAAAGTTTATGTTTTTGTTTTTTTTGACAAACAGGACATGCTCATTAGATACTGGACTTTTGACGAGTGGCATACTCAAATCTATGTTTTTGAAAGTTTTTTAAAACTATTTTGAAAAATGTGAATAGGTGAGGGTAGAGTCTATCAGTTGTCAAATATTAAAACTTTTTTTTGCTATGCTTTTTTTTTGTTTCAACCTATTTTGCATGGTGTGCTATATTTAAAAACATTCCTTTCAATGATAATTAATTTCCAGGTGAGATGTTATAAGTAAATTACTATCATTTCAATATAAACAGTGATTAGTGTGGAAACTAATTTTTAAATAGCTTTCTTTTAAGTCCATTAAGATATTTCAAGCCTATTTCTATGTTCCAAAGGGGATCAACAATGCCTGGTACCAACCATAAGCAGAAGTAAACAAAACAAGGAAACAAAAACCTAACAAAAACAAATAGAAAAAAAAAAACAACTCTGAGTCTTGGGAATTAATAAATAGATAGTTTTCATAGGTCAATTCTAAAAAAAACCAAAGAAACAAAATAAGCAATAAAATATCCTTCAACTAACTCTTTGAAAAGAATTGAAACCACAGAACATGGATATAGCCCTTCCTAACTTAATGTGACATCAGAAGTTTCTAAAATTACCTCTGAGGCATGAATGTTACTGCTGACCATTATTGGAAATAATGAAGAAAAACTTCTTATTTGCACCATCTCCTTAGGAAATTTTTAATTACGATTTATGATGGCAAGGAATAGATAAAATTGCTTTTCTCTAAGGTATCTTAGCCAATATCAAGTAATAAATGCTTTAGGAGAAAGGATACTATATTTAGAGTCATAGTGCCTTGCTTCCAGTACTTATTTTTCCTTTCACTACCTGTATGATTTTACTCATGACAATGAGGCTGTTGTTGCTTTTTTTTTTCCCCTTGGAAAGAGACAATGTTATCTTTTCTAGTTGAATGAGTGAATTCCAAGGTTTCTTTCAACTTTAAATTAGTGAATCTATGATCAGTTCAAATTTTCCCATTTGTAAGTTGTCTGGAACAATGAACACCTAAAGAGATCTCTCAAGAAAGTTCATGGATATAGAACAAAGGTATGTGATGGTGTCCAGAGTGTTATGGACAGAAATCATATGAAACAGATGGAAAGGATCCTTGGAGTCCATTCAGTATTAAAATAAAATGGGTCAAAAAGCCAACATGCATGAGTAGAAATAGGGCCCTGCCTGAGCTCTCCCCCTAAACCCCTCAAAATACCTATAAAAATAACCCTAAACAAATTCTAAAGCAGAAGAATTCACAAAATGATAGAGTGAAACAGATTTCCAACACAAGACAATCTGAAAGTCTGACAGGAGTGTTCTATTGGTCCAGAGTCAGAGCAGAGCCCAGCCCAGACTGAGCCATGCCAGCAAAGATAAGACTAGAGCAGGCCTCAGGGAGCTGAATCACTGGCAGTTGTAGTGGTTAGCAGACTTCTCAACCCACAAATGCCAAAGACACTTTCAAAGGCCAGTAGAAATCTTTTTTTTGTGGTTGAGAGAAGAATGTGATGTGGTACCAGTCTCAGGGTGGCAGTAGTCACTGCCAAAACAGAGGCTGCTTTTGGAGTACTCTGTGTGCAGAGGGTGGGAGAATTGAGCAGCTGCTCTGGGACACAGTCCTGGGAGGTAGTCATGTGGGTGAGGAAGAGGACTGAATTGACAGAACTGGTGGAGGCTATGGAGAGAGAATCCTAATTGCAGTTCAAGGGTAAAAGAGAATTCTTATGGTTGATTACAGACCAGAACACAGGTCAGGAAAGCAGTAACATTTCTCCTTTGATCAAAGGAACTGAAAACTAGAGTTTTCTAGAGATATCTCTGAAAACAGTTTCAAAAACCAATGAAACTTGGGGCAGTACACATCCCACTTAACCAAGAGCTCCAAAGTCAAATAGTTAGCCGAAAAAATAATCGAAAAGAGGAAAAACAATACTACCGAAGGTTATTGTCTTGGTGAAAAGGTGTTTTCGTCCATTCTTTTGGTTGAGGAAGATCAAAGTGTACAACTGGAATAAGAAAAAAGTATACAGCTGGAGTAAAATAGAATGGTCAAGGCCCCCATATCCACAACTTCAATAAAATGAAATGTTCTCAGGATAATGAGGAACTTAAAAGCATTTTGAAAATCAAGTAAGAGACGTAGAGGAAAAAATGTGAAGAAAAATGAGAGTGATGGAAGAAAATCATGAAAAATGAGTCAAGAACGTGGTAAAAGAGACCCTTGAAAATGCTGGAAAAAATAAAACTTTTAAAAATAGATTAGCTCAAATGGCACAAGAGGTCCAAGGAGCCAATGAGAAGAAGAATATCTTAAACAGCAGAATTATCCAAATGGAAAAGGAGGTCCAAATGCTCACTGAAGGAAATAATACTTTAAAAATTAGAATGGACCAAATGGACACTAATGCCTTTATGAGGAATCAAGAAAGTATAAAAGAGAACCAAAACAATTTCAAAAAAAGAAGGCAATGTTAAGTAATTCATTGAAAAAAAGAAATGCCCTGGAAAAATAGATGCAAGAGAGATAATTTACAAGTTATTGGTCTACCTGAAAACCCTAAGAAAAAAGAAAAGACCCTAGACATAACCTTTCAAGAAACTATCAAGGGGGAGAGCCAAGATGGCAGAGTAGAAAGATTCACATATGCAACCTCCGAATCCACAGCCCATAAATTTTCTATGAAAAGAACTCCCAACATGTTCTAGAGCAGTGGAAGCCATGCAGCAACAGAGTGGAGGAGATTTCTGTTCCAGAGAGCCCTGAAAAACCATCACCAAAGTCCATCACGCACCAGACCTGTACCGGAGCCCAGCTTTGCCTTGGCCATGACCCCGAGAGGAGCAGATCCCAGCAGGACCCAGAGGTAGAATCTCTGGTGGCTGAGAAGGTCCTTCCACCCAGAGGTGCTACAGGTCAGTGAGACCCTATATGGCCAGCTGAGAGGGGAGCAGGGTGTCTCCATAACTCAGGCCCCTTCGGGAGGAAGCAGCAGCCAGGTGTTCCCAAGCAGGCAGGACCCCAGATCCATTACAGAAAGGTCTCCACATAAACCCCCTGAAGGAACTGAGCCCTGTGAGGGAGCCCTGCCCCCACCTGGGTTCCAGAACTTGACATCACACTGAATAGCAGCCCCGCCCCCTGCTGAAAGCCCTGAGGCTGGGAAGCAACATGGGAATCTCAGACCCCAAGCAATAGTGAGGTGGGAGGGGAGAGGAATCTCAGAAGTCAAATAACTGGCTGGGAAAATGCCCAGAAAAGGGAAAAAAAATAAGACCATAGAAAGTTACTTTCTTGGTGAACAGATATCTCCTCCTTTCCTTTCCAATAAGGAAGAACAATGTTACCATCAGGCAAAGACATGGAAGTCAAGGCCTCTGTATCCCAAACATCTGAAATAGATATCCAGTGGGCTTAGGCCATGGAAGAGTTCAAAAAGGATTTTGAAAATCAAGTTAGACAGGTGGAAGAAAAACTAGGAAGAGAAATGAGAGAGATGCAAGAAAAGCATGAAAAACGGGTCAATACGTTGCTAAAGGAGACCCAAAAAATGCTGAAGAAAATAACACCTTGAAAAATAGGCTAATTCAATTCACAACATAGCCAATGAGGAGAAGAATGCTTTCAAAAGCAGAATTAGCCAAATGGAAAAAGAGGTTCAAAAGCTCACTGAAGAAAATAGTTCTCTTAAAATTGGAAGGGAATGGATGAAGGCTAATGACTTTATGAGAAACCAAGAAATCACAAAACAAAACCAAAAGAATGAGAAAATGGAAGATAATGTGAAATATCTCAATGGAAAAACAACTGACCTGGAAAATAGATCCAGGAGAGACAATTTAAAAATTATGGGACTACCTGAAATTCATGATCAAAAAAGGAGCCTAGACATCATCTGTCATGAAATTATCAAGGAAAGCTGCCCTAATATTCTAGAACCAGAGGGCAAAATAAGTACTCAAGGAATCCGCTGATCACTGCCTGAAAGAGATCCAAAAAGAGAAACTCCTAGGAACATTGTGGCCAAATTCCAGAATTTCCAGGTCAAGGAGAAAATATTGCAAGCAGCTAGAAAGAAATAATTCCAGTATTGTGGAAATACAATCAGGATAACACAAGATCTAGCAGCTTCTACATTCAGGGATCTAAGGGGGTGGAATAGAATATTCCAGAAGTCAAAGGAACTAGGACTCAAACAAAGAATCACCTACCCAGCAAAACTGAGTATAATGCTTCGGGGGAAAAATGGTCTTTCAATGAAATAGAGGACTTTCAAGCATTCTTGATCAAAAGACCAGAGGTGAAAAGAGAATTTGACTTTCAAAGACAAGAATGAGAAGAAGCATGAAAAAGCAAATAGCAAAGAGAAGTCATAAGGGACTTACCAAAGGTGAACTGTTTACTTTCCTACATGGAAAGACAGTATTTGTAACTCTTGAAACTTTTCAGTATCTGTGTAGGTGGTGGGATTACACACACACACATACACATATGTGCGCATGCACACACACATACACACATGCACACATACACAGAGACAAAGAGTACAGAGTGAATTGTATAGGATGGGATCATTTCTTAAAAAATGAAGCAGTGAGACAGAAATGTATTGGGAGGAGAGAGGAAGAAATGGAATGGGGCAAATTATCTCTCATAGAAAGGCAGGCAGGAGACTTTTTAGGAGAGGGATAAAGAGGGTAACTGAGAGAAAACCACGACGTTTATTCTCATCATATTCGAGTAAGGAAAGGAATAAAATGCCCTCTCATTTTGGTATGAAAACCTATCTTACAGTACAGGAAAGTGGGGGAGAAGGAGATAAGCAGGGAGGGAGGGATGATGGAAGGGAGGACAATGGGAGAAGGGGGCAATTTGAAGTCAACACTCGGGGAGGGACAGGATCAAAAGACAGAATAGAAACAATGGGGGGCAGAATAGGATGGAGAGATATACAGTTAGTCTTACACAACACGACTGTTATTGAAGTCATTTGCAAAACTACACATATAGGGCCTATATTGAATTGCCTGCCTTCCCAAAGGGAATGGGTGGGGAGGGAGAGATGGGGAGAAGTTGGAACTCCAAGTTTTAGTAACAACTGGTGAGTATTGTCCTTGCTACTAGGAAATAAGAAATACAGACAATGGGGAAGAGAAAGTTATCTGGCCCTACAGGACAGCAGAGAAGATGGGGACAAGGAAAGGGCGGGATGATAGAAGAGAGGGCAGATTGGTGATAGGGGAAATTAGAATGCTTGGTGTATTGGGGAGGGGAGAAATGGGGAGAAAATTTGGAACCCAAAATTTTGTGAAAATTAATGTAAAAAGCTAAAAATATATACATATATATTAATATATATATATATATATATATATATATAAAGGTACAATATTAAAAAAGAAGAAAGTATCAAGAAAAACTGCCCTTACAATCAAGAAAAAGAGGGTAAAAGAGAAATGGAAAGAATCCACTGAAAACATTCTAGAAGAAATTGCAGAAGGAAATCTCCTAGGAATAATTTAGCCAAATTGTAGAGTTCCTAGGTCAAGGAGAAAATATTACAAGCAACCAGAAAGAAAGAATTCAAGTACTGTGGAAATACCATTAGGATAGCACAGGATTAATAGCTCACAAACTAATGGATAAAAGGACTTGGAATACAACATTCTAGAGGGCAAAGGAACTAGGATTAAAACCAAGAATTATCTATCCAGAAAAATTGAGTATAAATCATTTTGGGGGAAAAGTAAAATTCCAGTAAAATGGAGGAGTTCCAAGTATTCTTTTTGAAAAGACCAGAGCTGAACAGAAAATTTGACTTTCAAATACAAGAATCTATAAAAAAAAAACATGAAAAGGTAAGCAGAAAAGAGAAGTCAGAACCCACTCAATAAAAGTCCACTGATGATATTTTTTACTCATGAGGTCTTTCTCAGTATTAGAGCAGTTATGGAGAATATATATATATACACACACATGCATTTGTATGTTTAAATATGTACACGTACACATTTATGTGTGTGCATATATGTATGTGTATTACATATGTGTATGTATGTATATATGTATATGAAAGTGCATGTATGCATGCAGACATGTCTGTATGTATTGATAGAGGGTACACGGTGAACTGAGTATGAAGGGATGAGACGTAAAAAATAAAATTAAGTGTTGAGAGGAATATACTAGGAAAAAGAGAAAGGAGAGGTAGAATACTGTAGTGAATCTTCTCACAAAAAAAGAGGCAAGAAAGAGATTTTACAATGGGAGGGAAGAGGAGAAAGTAAGAAGGGATAAGTGAGGCTTACTCTCATCTGATTTGCCTTAAGGAGGGAATAATACATAATCAATTGGGAAGAGAAATCTATGTTACCTGCATGAAAGCAGGAAAGGTAGGGAATAGAAATTCGTTGAAAATAGAATGGATGGCAGATTGGAGGAAGGGGTAGTAAGAAGCAGTAACTATTGTGGGGGAACAGGTCAAGAGAAGAAATGGAATAAATGCAGGGCAGGACAGAGGGAAATGTGGTTAGTATTTCCCAACATGACTGTTTCTTTAAATTTTTATTTTATTTTTTACATTTTATAACTTATTATTAGTGTTACTTCATTTGTTTTCAGTTTCTACAATCATTTCCATATATCTTAGATTTTTCCCCTCCTTCCCACATTTCCCCCTTACCTCCCCACTCACTCCCTGAGATGGCATATAATTTTATATACATTCTACAAATATATTCCTATTAAAGACATTTTCACCTTAGTCATGTTGCATAGAAGAATAAAAATGAATGGAAGATAACATAAAACAAACCAAAGCATAATACAAAAGAAAATGATCTGTTTCATTCTGTGATTGAATTCCATAGTTCTTTCTCTGGAGGTGGAGTATTTTGCCTTAAGAGACCATTGGGAATTCTTTAAGTCCTTGACAATTTGATTGGCATGAGACTGAATAAGTAAATTAATTAGGGTAGAGTTGTCATTTTTATTACATTGTCGTGGCCTACCCACAAGCAACTGATATTTTTCCACTTACTTAGATCTGACTTTATTTATGCGAAAATCGTTTTGTAATTGTGTTTATATATTCCATGGATTTGTTTTGGAAGGTAGACTCCCAAGTATTTTATAGTGTCTACCCTAGCTTTAAAGGAGATTTCTCTTTCTATCTCTTGCCCTTGGGCTTTGTTCATAATATATAGAAATACAGAACATTTGCATGGTTTTATGTTGTAACCTGCAACTTTGTCAAAAGTGTTTATTATTTCAAAAAGTTTTATACTTGATTCTCTGGGATTCTCTAACTATACCATCATATGATCTGCAGAGTGATAACTTAGTCTCTTCTTTGCTTATCCTAATTCCTTCAATTTCTTTTTCTTGTCTTATTACTACAGCTAATATTTCTAATGCCATATTTTATAATAGTAGTGATAATGGACATCCTTGTTTCACCCTTGATCTTACTTTATATGCATGTAGTTTAATCCCATTGCATATATTTCTTGCTGAATATTTTGGGAAGATACTGCTTATTTTTTATGGAAAGATCCATTTATCCTTACGCTTACCAGTATTTGCAATAGGAATGGGTGATGTATTTTGTGAAAAGCTTTTTTTGAGTCCATTAAAATAATCATGTGGTTTATGTTAGTTTTGTTGTTGACATGA
Organism: Bettongia penicillata ogilbyi; assembly: GCA_023548195.1. NCBI lineage: Eukaryota > Metazoa > Chordata > Mammalia > Diprotodontia > Potoroidae > Bettongia > Bettongia penicillata. The sequence goes on from JAJHZJ010000730.1 coordinate 2,296,652, forward strand.
TCAATAATTTTCTAATATTGAACCAGTCCTGCATTCCTGGTATAAATTCTACCTTCTCATAAAGTATTATTCTCGTGATATGTTGCTGTATTCTTTTTGTTAAAATCTTATTTAAAATTTTTGCATCTATATTCATTGGAGAAATTGTTCTTTCATTTCCTTTCTCTGTTTTGTTTCTTCCTGGATTAGATATGAAAACCATATTTGTATCAGAGAAAGAATTTGAGAGGACTCCTTCTTCCCCAATTTTTCCAAATAACCTATATAGTATTGGAATTAACTGTTCTTTAAAATGTTTGATAGAATTAATTTCCTTTTAAATCCATTCGACCCTAGAGATTTTTTCCTAGGGATTTCATTGGCGGCTTGTTCAATTTCTTTTTCTCCGATGTAGTTATTTAAGTATTCAACTTCCTCTTCTGTTAATCTGGGCAAATTATATTTTTTAAAATAATCATTCATCTCATTTAGATTGTCGAATTTATAGGTACATCAGTGGACAAAATAATTTCTAACTGTTGTTTTAATTTTCTCTTCATTGGAGATGAGTTCACCCTTTTCATATTTGATATTGTTAATTTGATATTTTTTTCTTTCTTTTAATCAAATTGAACAAAGATATATCAATTTTATTGTTTTTTTCATAAAAATAACTTAATTTTATTTATCAGTTCAGTAGCTTTCTTAATTTAAATATTATTAATCTCTCCTTTGGTTGTCAGGGTTGCTGATTTGATATTTACTTGGGGATTTTCAATTTGTTCTTTTTCTAACTTTTTCAACTGCATGTCCTAGTTATTGATCTCCTCTTTCTCTATTTTATCCATGCATTAAAAGATATCAGACTCCCCCGAAGAAGTGCTTTTACAGCATACTATGAGAGTTGGTAGGCTGTCTAACTACTGTCCTTCTCTTGAATGAAGTTGTTGATTTTTCCTATGATTTGTTGTTTAACCCACTCATTCTTTAGGATTAGATTTTGCAGTTTCTAGTTAATTTTTGGTCTATCTTTCCTGGGCCTTTTATTACATATAGTTTTTATTGCGGTGTGATATGAGAAGGATGCATTGACTATCTCTGCATTTGTGCCCTGGATTGTGAAGTTTTTATGCCCTAGTGTACGGTAAATTTTTGTATTTGTCCCATATACCGCTGAGAAAAAAAGTATATACCTTTCTATCCCCATTCAATTTTCTCCAGAGATCTGTAAAATCTTGCTTTGCCAGAATTTTATTCACCTCCTTAATTTCTTTGTTTTTCTATTTTGAGGTTAGATTTATCAAATCCAAAGGAGGGACTTTGAGGTCCCCCACTAGCATAGTTTTGCAGTCTGTTTCTTCCTGTAACTCCTTTAAATTCCTCTGTAAGGATTTGGATGCTATACCACTTGGAGCCTATATGATTAGCAATGATATTGCTTCATTACCTATAGTGCCTTCCAGTAGGACATAGTTTCCTTCTTTATGTCTTTGATTGGATCTATTTCTGCTTTGTATTGTCTGAGGTTAGAATTGCTGCCCCTGCTTTTTTTATATCAGAAGAAGCACAATATATTCTCTTCCAACCTTTTACCTTTTCACTGTGTATGTTCCCCCCGTTGCAAATGTGTTTATTGTAATTAGCATATTTTTAATTATGGATTTTAATCCATTCTGCTACCTGTCTCCATTTCATGGGAGAGTTCATCCCATTCACATTCACAGTTATGACATCTTCTGTGTTGTTCCTTCCATCCTCTTTCCCATGATTTTAATTTATGATTTTATGTTTTTATGATTTTATGTTTATGATTTTATGTTTATGATTTTAGCTCTTCTTTTTCCCTTCCCTTCCACAACATAGTTTTAATTTTTGACCACTCCCTCCCTTTTTTCTTTTAGCCTCCCCCTACATTTTATTCCCCTTTATCATTAATACTTCTTCCCTCCCTTTTAGTCTCTGCTCCTTTTTTTTTCTCTTTTCCCCTCCTACTGCCTGTAGAGATAATTAGTTTTATATACTTATTAAATTTTGTTGTTCCCCTCCTTGAACCAAATCAGGTGGGAGTAAATATCAAACAAGCTCATCTCCCTCCCTTCTTTTCCTCTACTGTAATATAATTTTTTTGTTTCTTCCTGTAATGTAATTTACCATTTTCTGCCTCCTCCTTTTCACATCTCCTGTTACCATCCCTTTGCTCCCTTAAATGACGTTTTTATCATCACATCATTTAATTTATACCTGTTTCCTCTATCTATGTATACCCCTTTAATATTTCATAGCAAATATACGATTCTGAAGATTAACAAGTATCTATTCCCATATAAGGAGGTAAATAGTTTGCTCATATTGGGTAACAATTTTTTTTCCCTGTTTCCCTTTTTATACCTATCTTGAGACCTGTATTTGAAGATTGAATTTTCTATTGAGTTCTTGTCTTTTTACCAGGAAGCTCCAATTATCCCTTATTTTATTGAATGTCCATCACCTTGAATGAAATAGTATGCTAAACTATGGTGGATAATTGATCCTTGGTTTTAGTCCCAGTTCCATTGCCTTACAGAATATCGTATTCCAATTCCTTCAGTCTTTTAATGTGGAAATTTTGAGGTCCAGTATGATCCTAACTATAAGTCCTCGATAATTGAATGATTTCTTTCTGGCTGCCTGTAGTACTTTCTCCTTCCCTTGATAGTTCTGGAATTTGACAACAATATTCCTTGGTGATTTAGTTTGGGATCCCTTTTGGGAAGTAGAAGGCGGATTCTTCCAATGACTATTTTGCCTTCTGGATCTTGGACTTCTGTGCAGCTTTCCTTGATGCTTACTTGGAAAATATTGTATAGGCTCTTTATTTTTCATCATGACTTTCTGATAGGTCAATAATTATTAGATTTTCTCTCCTGGATCTATTTTCTAGGTCAGATGTTTTTCAAAATAGATATTTTACATTTTCTTCTATCTTTTCATTGTCTAGATTTTGTTTGACTGATTCTTTATGTCTCATAGATTCATAAGCTTCTACTTTTTCAATTCTAATTTTTATCAAATTGTTTTCTTCAGTTAGCTTTTGCATCTCCTTTTCCAGTTGAGCAGTTATTCCTTTGTACGGAGTTATTTTTCCAGTTAGTTTTTGTACTTAATTTTTAATTTGTCTAATTTTCCCTGTTAGATCTTTTGATTCCTTTTCCATTTGTTAAATATTCCCAGCTAAGTTTTGGGCTTCCTTTTCCATTTGTCCAATTTTCCTTTTTAAGGAACTGTTCCCTTCTGTGAATTCTTTTTTCATACTTTTCAAATCATAGGCCAGTCTTTATTCTATTTCTCCAATTTGTCTTTTAAAATCCTTCTTCAGCTCTTTCAAGAGTGTGCTTTGTGCTTGTGACCAGTTCATAGTCTCTTCTGACATTTCAGATGGGAATACAGTCTCAATGCTAGCTTCTTTGGTATTCTTGTTTTGGTCCTTGTCCCCATAGAAAGATGTTATTGTCTTCTCTTTCCAGTTTTTATTCTTAGTCATGATGATGAGGCTTTGTGTGTTGTGGCCTCTAATTCTTTCAGGCAGAAGCTAAAGTGCTGCAGCTTGTCTGATACTGAGCTGGGTGGCATCAGAAAACAGAGGGCAGGTGAAGTCTTTTTGTGTTTCCCCGAATTTTTACTGGAGCTAGTTTGTTAAGTGTGGGGGAGGAGTGATCTGACCAGAGGACATCTCCTCAGATGATCTAGAGCAAAGTCAAGCTCAGCAGTTGGTGATCCCAGCTGCCTTATGTCTTTCCCATTCCCCCGTGGGTGCTGAGCCTTACATGCTCTGAGACTGTTTCCTCCTTCAACTGATCCCACTGTTCCAGAATTTTTCTGGGAAAATATTTTATGTTTCTTTCAAAGTCAACAAGGGGAGGGGGAGAGAGCATTTAACAATAACTCTGTCATTTTTACTGCACCAAGGTAAAGTACATGTCTTACAGATATTTAATCTGTGGACTGATAATCTCAGGAACAACCACTGCAGATACCTGGGACTCTGGGTCTCTGTGGCTCTCATTTGCTCGGTCCCACTGTACTCCTGTCCTGTGCTGATATGCTTAGGATTCTGCAGTACAGACACTTCCCAATAGGCCTTGCTGAGGTGGGGACAAGCTGGTTCAGCCTGTGTCTTGTGCACTGTGTGCTCCTCCACCCCCATGGAACAGAAATTTCTTGTTGACCTTCCAGTCTGTCTTGAACTATGAATCTGCCACAATCTGTTTCTTATTCATTTCTGCCCCTTCAAAGTTTGGTCAAATTCTCTTTTTAGAGAATTTGTAAGAGAACAAACTCTCTGAAAGAGTTTGTATAAGAACTTAGCTGAGTAGTTGCTCTCATTCTGATATCTTGGCTCCACCCTCCACTCCAACATGACTGTTTTGAAAGTATTTTGTGTGGCTACACATGAATGACCTATATTGAATTGCTTACTTTTTCAGTGAGGTGGGTTGGTAGGGAGGGAAGAAGAAAATGTGTAACTCAAAGCCCCAAAAATGAATATTATTTTTTTTCATGCACCTGGGAAATAAGTTATACAAACAATGGAGTATGGAAATCTAACTTGTCCTAGAGGAAATTAGAGGGGAGGGAGATGGGAAAAGGGTGTTGATAGAAGGGAGGGCAGATTGGGTAAAGGGATTGTGGAAGTACACATTTTAAAAGGGATGAGGAGAAAAATGAGAATTCAAAATCGTATGGAATTGAATGCTGAGATCCTAAAATAAATAATTATATAAGGTTTTTTAAAAATGAAATGACATGAATAGTCAAATAGGACCAGATAAAACTCTTTCATAAGTATTAATATGCTGTTCTTATCGTTTTTTTAGAAAAAAATGAAACTTTTTTTCTATACATTAATATACAATGCAAAAAGAAATGCATGATAAGTTAATCCTTTGAGTTTACCCATGGAAATAATATAGTCAATAAAATGTTTTAAAGACCATTGTAAAAAACAAAAAAAAAAAAACTTGAAATATCTCTAATTTGAATTTATTTTCTTTTAAATTATGTCTGAAAAATGGTCAGAATACAACGACAGACCTTTAAATAAAAATAAAAAGAAAAAAAAATATGAACTCAGTAGGTGAAAGACTGTAAAATGAAGAAACTGTGGAAGTCAACAAAGGAATCCATTCATGTTAATGTAGCCTTACTTTGGAATTTCCTATGAGATGGTTGCTAAGAAAAGCTCTTTCAGATTGGGGACCGATAGAGGACAGCCAAATGCAGGAAATTCTTGTTATGTATGCTTTTCTTCATTCTTCTGTAATATGCATGTTTTCCTCATCTTTCAAAGTATATTTTCTTTTGTGCAAACACTGTGAGGTAGAGACAGGAAAGCATCATTGCCCTGAAACAGAAAGTTCCTGTCTCATGGTTCAGACACAGAAGATAGCTTTGGCATGAGTGTCCTATATTATCACACATATATATCTATTAGAAGAGTCAATAGAAGAAAATATACTTTTAGTTCTCAAGTTATATCATGTGTGTATACATATATATGTATGTATGTTTGTATATACATGAATATGCATATATGTATCATGTCTATGTATATCGGTATATATAATTCTGAAGAGTAAGTTTACAAATATAACTGAAACTATTCATTAAAGAAAGAAATTATGCATATGCAAAAATACATGTCCTCATATATATGTGCATACATTAAGGTATATGTGTCAGTGAATATATAAATATTTATGTATATATGTGTGTATATTTTTCTCTTCCAAATCAATTCTACCAGGTTATAAACTTATTGTAAAGTGAATTTCCATATTAAAAAGCATTGAAAATTGACTTGTGAATAATTACAAGCAGCATATTAAGAAATTTAAACCAATAAATTCTACACTGACAGCACAGATACTGAAGGTATATCTACATGTTATATTGTACAGTGTAAGACTAATTTCAATTCAACTCAATTCAGTTAGTGTGTGTGTGTGTGTGTGTGTGTGTGTGTATGTGTGTGTGGGTGGGTGGGTGTTGGAGGGCAAGCTGGGTTAAGTGACTTGCCAAGGGTCATACACATAATGTTAAATCTCTGAGGTCAAATTTGAACTCAGATCCTCCTGAATCCAGGGCCAGTGCATCTACTGCATCAGCTAACTGCCCCCTCAATTCAATTCAATAACCATTTAACAAGGGCTATGTTCAAGGAAAAGTGATAGTAATAGTCTAGTAAGGTTATAACAGATTTTGGTCCCAGATGTAGCCCTCTTCCCAGAGAAATTGCACCCTTAAGGATTAAGAAGGCCCTGCCAGATACTGCCAATGCCATCACCCACAATCAGGTTAGAGGAATATATTCTCTTCATTTCTAAATGTGCTGGGTGATTTCTAGGATCATACAGTTCTTATCCCTAGAATGTCTTTTTGTCTGACAAAGACTCAAAGGCCCAGAGATGATTATTTTCTGAGCTCCATATGAAAAAATCAATGGATTTTTTCTTTACTGGAATTATTTCATGTGATTGTATTAATGTACACTACTTTTGTCTCCATTTTACAGATAGGAAAAGTGATGATCAGAGAGGTAAATTATCCAAAATGAAATGGCTATTAAATTCCAGAGAAAGGATTCAAACACAGTTCCTTATGATTCTAAGGCCAGTGATCTATCCAGTGAATGACACTATCAGTATAAATAAGTGAGCTAATTAACCAACAAGATACTGTCAGTGTCATGTAGTACAAAGAACACTGTCTAAAGGTAAAATTTTGTGTTCAGTTTCAGCCCTGACACTATCTATCTGTATGGCTTTGGTACTTTGTTTTTCTGAACCTAGCACCTTCATATGTAAAATGGTAAGATTGAACCAGATGACTTCCACGATTCCGTACAGCTCAGGTTGGATGATCCAAAGTCCTACAAAGTTGAGTCAACTCAAAAGACCTTGGGCCAGGAGAATAAACTGGAGTTTGATCTTATAAAAACTCAGTACAAATTTCTCACCCAGACCTATCCAAAATAGGATAGCTATGCAAAATTTTCCTAAGTCAAAAAGGAGTCTGCCCTATTCCTGATTCGGCCAGCTTAGAATTTTTTGATTCTGGACACCTCTGATATAGTAAAAAAAAAAAACAACAAAACAAAACAAAAAAAAACAACAACAAACAAACAAACAAAAAAAAACAAAACAAAACAAAACAAAATCTCCAAGCCATTCCAGATCTCATATTTTCAGGACTACTGGTCATTGAACCTGGCTGTGACAAGGCCTCATTGTAAATAATACATCGATTTGACCCGTGGCTTGTGCAGTGAGGTTGACCTATATATTAAAGAAGTATGTGTCTAATGTATTTCAATTCTGAGGTGCACCTGGGATGATGTTAAGAGAAGATCCATGCCTACCTATGTATCCATGAGGAAAGTAGAGAAAATTGACATCAGAGAAGCTGCAATATTGCATGTGGAATTTCTTTATTGCTTCTCCTCCAACTTCCCATTCTTTGGATTTTTAACAAAGGGAAAATTGGGGAAAAGATCTAAGGTTAGAACAAAATAACATTTTTTTTTCTGATTTGTTTTTTCCTGATTTGTTTTGAAAAATACACACAGTATAACATCATTTCCAACCTGAAGGTTTCTCATTTTCTCGGGAAGAAATCAGCACTACTCCATCTACATTTTATGTTTCACTTAACTCGATGGCAACAGTTTTTTTTTTTTTTTTGGTTTTGTTTTAGCACTAGCTGCAGTATACTTCTTCATTCTCATTACAATAAGCAGGTTTTGAATGATTCACCTTTCATCATTTAGACAGTATACTAGGATATAAGAAGCATCTGTGCTACTGCTTCCTAGACTGAAGATGAAAAAGACGCATAAAGCTGATGATGGATTGCAGTCATAACAGTTATGTTAACACTCGCTGCTGTAGATGTCACTGTTTCCTTTGCCCATTGCCACAGAGAGATATTTTTCCTGAAGTGTGTGTCTGTATTTAGTTGGCAAAAAGAAATAAAAGACACTAAAAGTCCTCAAACTTTATATTTTTGGAAACATCCTTATAAAAGTCAGCAACATCTCACTGATAATGCAATTTTCAATTGATCTTGAGATTAAGACAAAGCAATTTTACAATTATGTCTCTTTCGCTGTCTACAAACACTTTAGCTGATAGACGACTTAAAAAATTCTTGGAGGGGTGCAGCCAGGATGGCAGAGCAGAAAGACTCATGTATGCTAGCTCTGAAACCACAGCCCATATATTTCCTGCAAGAAGAGCTCCCCATGAATTCTGGAGGACTGCAAGGCATGCAGAAACACAGAGGAAAAGATTTCCGTTCCAGAGAGCCCTGGAGAGCCATCCCCAGGGTCCGCACCCCGGAAAGCAGAGTCCACCACTGCGCTGCCCTGGCCACGCACCCCAGAGGAGCAGATCCGAGCAGGCTTCAGGGACAGAACCTCCAGCGGCCAGGAAGGTCCCTTGGCCCAGAGATGCTACAGGTCAGTGAGAGAGATGTCTGAGTAGGCTGAGAGGGGAGCGGGGTGTCTCAGTGACTCACGCCCCCTCGGGAGGCAGTGGCAGAGGCAGCAGCTGCAGCAGCAGTAGCGGCAGCCCGGGACTCCCCAAGCAGGCAGAAGTTCAGAGCCATTACCAAAAGTCTCTGCATAAACCCCCTGAGGGAACTGAGCCTGGGAGACGGCCCTGCCCCCAACTGCTCCATTTCTGAAGGTCTCTGAATAAAGCCCCTGAGGAAACTGAGCCTGGGAGGCGGCCCTGCCCCCACCCAAGCACCAGAACTTAACCTCACATTGAATAGCAGCCACTCCCACCTCGGATAGCCCTAAAACTGGGAAGCAGCATTTGAATCTCAGACCCCAAGGACTAGCTGGGCAGATTTAGGCGGGGCTGGACAGGAATCTCAGAAGTCAAGTAAATGGCTGGGAAAATGCCCAGAAAAGGGAAGAAAAATAAGACCATAGAGAGCTACTTTGAGGGAGTGCAGATGTCCCCACCTTTCGATTCTGATGACGAGGAACTATTCTTACCATCAGGGAAAGAGGTGGAGGTTGGGATCTCTCTATCTCAGACATCCCAGGTGGATGTCCAGTGGGCTCTGGCCATGGAAGAGCTCAAAAAGGATTTTGAAAAGCAAGTTAGACAGGTGGAGGAAAAACTGGGAAGAGAAATGAGAGAGATGCAAGAAAAGCATGAAAAACGGGGTCAATACCTTGATAAAGGAGACCCAAAAAAAATGCTGAAGAAAATAACACCTTGAAAAATGGTCTCACTCAACTGGCAAAAGAAGTTTAAAAAGCCAATGAGGAGAAGAATGCTTTCAAAAGCAGAATTCTCCAAATGGAAAAAGAGCTTCAAAAGGTCACTGAAGAAAATATTTCTCTCAAAATTAGAATGGAACGGATGGAGGCTAATGACTTTCTGAGAAACCAAGAAATCACAAAACAAAACCAAAAGAATGAAAAAATGGAAGAAAATCTGAAATACCTTGTTGGAAAAACAAGTGACCTGGAAAATAGATTCAGGAGAGACAATTTAAAATTATGGGACTACCTGAAAGTCATGATCAAAGAAAGACCCTAGACATCATCTTCCGTGAAATTATAGAGGAAAACTGCCCTGATGCTCTACAACCAGAGGGCAAAATAAGTATTGAAAGAATCCATCGATCACCGCCTGAAAGAGATGCAAAAAGAGAAAATCCTAGGAACATTGTGGCCAAATTCTAGAATTCCCAGGTCAAGGAGAAAATGTTTCAAGCAGCTAGAAAGAAATAATTCCAGTATTGTGGAAATACAATCAGGATAACTCAAGATCTAGCAGCTTCTACATTAAGGGATCAAAGGGCATGGAATAGGATATTCCAGAAGTCAAAGGAACTAGGACTCAAACCAAGAATCACCTACCCAGCAAAACTGAGTATAATACTTCAAGGGAAAATATGGTCTTTCAATGAAACAGAGGACTTTCAATCATTCTTAATGAAAAGACCAGAGATGAAAAGAAAATTTGACTTTCAAACATAAGAATGAGAAGAAGCATGAAAAAGTAAACAGCAAAGAGAAGTCATAAGGGACTTACCAAATGTGAACTGTTTACATTCCTACATGGAAAGACAATATTTGTAACTCTTAAAACTTTTCAGTATCTGGGTAGTTGGTGGGACCACACACACACACACACACACACACACACACACACATACACACACGTACTCACATGCATGCACACACACATACAAACATGCACACACACACATACAGAGAGCACAGAGTGAATTGAATAGGATGGGACCATATCTTAAAAAAAATTAAGGTAAATGGTGAGAGAGAAATGTAGTGGGAGAAAAGAGGGTGAAATGGAATGGGGCAAATTATTTCTCTTTCAAGAGGCAAGCAGGAGACTTTTTAGTAGAGGGATAAAGAGGAGAGCTGAGGAAAAAAAAAAAAAAACAAGAAGTTTACCCTCATCACATTTGACTAAAGGAAGGAATAAAATGCACACTCATTTTGGTATGAATACCTATCTTACAATACAGGAAAGTGGGGGAGAAGGAGATAAGCAAGGGGCTGGGGTGATGGTAGGGAGGGTAATGGGAGGAGGGAGCAATTTGAAGTCAATACTCGGGGAGGGACAGGATCAAAAGACAGAATAGAAACAATGGGGGGCAGGATAGGATGGAGGGAAATACAGTTAGTCTTAAACAACACGACTATTATCGAAGTCATTTGCAAAACTACACAGATAGGGCCTATATTGAATTGCCTGCCTTCCCAAAGGGAACGGGTGGGGAGTGAGGAATGGGGAGAATTTGGAACTCAAAATTTCAGGAACAGTTGTTGAGTATTGTTCTTCCTACTAGGAAATAAGAAATACAGTTAATGGGGAATAGAAAGTCATCTGGCCCTACAGGACAAAAGAGAAGATGGGGACAAGAGAAGGGAGAGATGATAGACGAGAGGGCAGATTGATGATAGGGAAAATTAGATTGCTTGGTGTATTGGTGTGGGTGGAGGGGATAAAAGGGGAGAAAATTTGGAACCCAAAATTTTGTGAAAATGAATGTTAAAAGTTAAATGAATAAATTTTTATTAAAAAAAAATCTTACACGATTGCCCCACATTGGATTCTTAAATTTCAGGCATTACATTTTTTTGGGGGGGAAGGAGGAATTTGTGGTAAATGGTGGCATTTAACTGTTTTTCATAGTAAGCATGGTGGGTAAGCCCAGAAATTAAGTCTCTTTCAGGATTTCTTTCTTCAACCCTCCAGGTCAGCTAAGTCGTTATATTTTCTTTTATGAATAGCCATGCTATATTTGTCTATCACTCTAAAAGCAGTGAAATCACCTTTTCTTTAGATAAATTGATAGCTCTCCTTTAAAATAACATTGTTGTGCTTTACACGATATATATATACATGCACACACACACACATATATATATATGTATATATACACATATATACATACGTAGATATAGATACCCACGTGTATATATATATATATATATATATATATACGTATGTATATATACATACGCATATATATACATATATATGTAGTTGTGTATAGATAAACATATGTCTATTTATACACACACAGTTATATATTCTGAAGTGTTCCATGAGTGAACATTGGAATCCTACAACACTTATTTTCCCCAACTGTAGAAGAACAAGGAAAAGCTGAGAAAGATTTAAGTAAGGAAATCATAGGAGAAAATGATCAATTACAAACGAATAAATATGTATAATTTTCAGATTTTATGTTAGACTTCATCTTACAGCTTTATGACACCTTTTTGTGTCTTCCAAATTTCATTGACATTATTCAGTGATTTAAGGATGACATTTCCCGTATTCTCAATGACCTCCAGCCATGGCCTTATTTCTGTGTTTTTCTTTTAACTTAGCTTCACTATTACTTGTCTATTTGAATAATGATCTTTGTATCCATTATCCTTATTGCAACTTAATATCATGGCCGTACTTTGAACATCCCTTTACCGAGATGTGATCCCTATTTAAGATCTCTACTTTGAGCTTCTATTAAAAAATAATATTACAGAAGCATTGACTTAGAAGGAGTTACAGTTATCTAATCCCTTCCTGATTCATGAATTCATTCTAAAATGTACTTGACAAGTTATCCTCTAACTTGTGAACTTTGTGGATTTTTCCAATAATAAGGAACTTATAGTAAGGCAACTTATACTATCTTTGGAAGTCCTAATTATTAGGAATGTCATTCTCTAGATAGAAAAAGAAGCATAATTGTAAACTGTATATATGTGATGATCTTGGTATGGATTACTCTCGGTTAAGGAAACTTTCTCTACCAAATAAGATTGGTGCCTTCTATGCAACTTATACTCTTAGAGAGTTTTCTATAGTACTGAGAGTTTACATGGCTTGCACACACACATATGCATCATGATCAATATATGAACAACTTGGGACATGACCTAATTTGGCCTGGCTCTTGTCAACTTTATTCCCACTATATCATACTTCCTTTCTTCTGGAGAGATACAGTAACAAACTGGGTCTAGAACTATTAACTAATCTAACAAATTTGGAAAGCAAGTTGGAATTATGTTAAGAAAGTGAATATGATATCTATGACCATTTATTCATTAGTATTAATATTAATATTCCTACTGTTAATCCTATATGCTAATATTCAAAAGGGAAAGATCCTATTTATGCCAACATACTTATAGCAGTACTTTTTATAATAACATATAACTAGGTACAAATTCATAATCTTTAATTGGGGAACAGTTAAAGAAATTTTAGCACACCAAAGTAATGGCATATTATTTTTTTCAAAGGAAAACAATAGATTTGAAGAATTCACAGTTGCATGGAAAAGTATATTACCTGATGTAATGTGAAGGAATCAGAAATAGAATACACTACACACAAGTCTCATGCACAAGGTAAATTCAAAGAAGGATATAAATGAAACTGAACACTTTGTAATTCCAAGGAGATAGCCCCAAAGGAGAGATGAGTAAATCCATCTTTCGCTAGTTTTTGCTTAAGTTGAAACATTTCAGACACTGTGAGAATTAAGTATTGCATGAGTGATGGTAATATTTTTCCTTTGCTGTTCTCTATGACAAGAAACAGAGACTTGTGGGAAGAAACAAGATGGTGTAGAAAGACACACATACTCTAGCTCTTCCCCACAGCTCATAAAATACCTTTAAAGAAAGACTCTCAACAAGTTCTAGAGAAGCAAAACCCCCAGAATGACAGAGTGGAGGAGATTTCCACGCCAGGGTGACCTGGAGGGCCAACAGGAAAACTCTGTCACACTGGACACGGAGGGGAGCACAACCCAACCTTGGGAATGTGGTGCCAGGAGCAGGACTGGAGCAGGCTTTGGGGGCACAATCCCCAGCAGCAGCAGACGTTCTCAGATGCCTCAACCCACAGATTACAAAGACACTACAAAGGACAGTGAGAGAGCTTTTTCACCTCCATGACAAGGCAGCAGGGTCCTTGCCTAGCCCTGGCCCCAGGAGGTGGTTGCAGCAGCAGCAGGCTGCAGCAGCTATGGTGGAGGTGGCCAGCAGACAGAAGTCAGCCTCAATTGTTGGAGCAGTCAGCTTAAAGCCCCTGGGGGAATTAAGCACCTGATCTCAATCTCAGCCCTGAGCACCTTCCAGGGACATGGTGGGGCTAGAGGCCACTGAGTAGTAAACTTCTCTCCCTAGGTTGTGTCAGTCAGGAACTGAGATCTTACAGGGACCCAGAGTATATCCTAATCTTGAAAAAGGACCCAAAATTCAAGTAACTGGTTGGGAAAAAGCCCTCAAAAAGGGAAAAGAAAAACTAAGACTGTAGAAGGTTATTTTCTTGTTGAATAGGTATTCTCTCCCTTCCTTTCAGATGAGGAGGAACAATGTTTATGATCAGGGCAAGGCATAAAAATAAAATCTTCTGCACCCAAATATTCCAAAATAAATATGCGATGATCCCAGGCCACAGAAGAGCTCAAAAAGGATTTGAAAAGTCAAACAGAGAGGTGGAGGAAATATTGGAAAGAAAAGTGTAAGCGATGCAAGAAAATCATGAAAAGAGAGTCAACAGCTTGCTAAAGGAGACCCAAAGTAATGCCAAAGGAAATAACACCTTTAAAATTAGGCTAACTTAATTGGCAAAAGAGGTCCAAAAATAAATGTGGAGAAGAATGCTTTAAAAAAGTAGAATTAAACAAATGGAAAAGAAGGTTCAAAAGCTAACTGAATAAAATAGTTCTTTCAAAATTAGAATGGAACAGATGGAAACTAAGGACTTTATGAGAAACAAAGCAATAACAAAATAAAAACAAAAGAATGGGAAAATGGATGATAGCATGGAAAATCCCATTGGAAAAACAACTGAGTAGGAAAATAGATCCAGGAGAGACAATTGAAAAATTATGGGATTGCCTTAAGTCCATGATCAAAAAAGAGTCTAGACATCACCTTTCATGAAATTATCAAGGAAAACTGCCCTGATATTCAAGATCCAGAGAGTAAAATAAATATTGAAAGATATGCTTATCACTTCCTGAAAGAGAGCCAAAAAGAGGAACTTATAGAAATATTGTAGCCAAATTCCAGATTGGTCAGGTCAAGGAGAAAATATTGCAAACAGCTAAAAAGAAACAATTCTAGTGTTGTGGAAATTCAGTCAGGATAACACAAGAAATATTAATGGCTAAATTATGGGATCGAAGGGCGTGGAACATGATATTCCAGAAGTCAGAGAAAATTAAATTAAAACTAAGAATCACCTACTCAGCAAAACTGGATACAATATTTCAGGGGGGAAAGATCTTTCCGTGAGATAGAGGACTTTCAAGCATTTTTGATGAAAAGACCAAACCCGAAAAGAAAATTTGAGCTTCAAACACAAGAATCAAGAGCCGCATGAAAAGATAAACAGGAAAGACAAATCATAAGGGACTTACTAAAGGTGAACTGTTTACATTACTGCATGGAAAGACAGTGTTTATTACTCTTGAAACCCTTGTCAGTATCTAGGTAGATGGTGGGATTATACACACACGCACTCACACACACACATATACAGGCAGAGAAACAGAACACAGTGTGAGTTGAATAGGTAGGGAACATATCTAAAAAAACAAAATTCAGGTGTGAGAGAGGAATAAATTGGGAAGAGAAAGGGAGAAATGGAATGGGGCAAATTATCTCTCATAAAAGAAGCAAGAAAACTACTTTTCAATGGAGAGAAAAAGGGGTGACGTGAGAGGGAAAATGTTAAGCTTACTCTTATCACATTTGGCTCAAGGAAGGAATAACATGCTCACTCAATTTGATGTGAAAATCTATCTGACCCTACAGGAAATTTGGGGATAAGTGAATAAGCAGGGTAAGGGGGATGATGGAATGGACGGCAAATGGGAGAAGGGAACAATTAGAAGTAAATCCTCTTGGGGAGGGATAAGGTTAAAAGAGAGAATAGAAGAAATGGAGGGTAGGATAGGATAGAGAGAAATATAGTTAGTCTTATACAACACGACTGTTAGGGAAGTCATTTGCAAAACTAACATATATATCCTATATTGAATTGTTTGCCTTCTCTGTGGAAATGGGTGGGAATGGAGAAAGGAAGAAAAGTTGGAACTCAAAGTTTTAGGAAAAAATGTTGAGAATTGTTTTTGCATGCAACTGGGAAATAGGAAATACTGATAATGTGGTATAGAAATTTATCTTGCCCTTTAGGACAAGAGATAATATGGGGATAAGGGAAGGGAGGGGTGTTAGAAGGGAGGACCCACTGGTAAAAGGGCAGTCAGAATGCACGGCAGTTTTGGGGAGGAAGGGAGAGATGGGGAAAATATTTGGAACTCAAAATTTCGTGGAAATTAATGCTGAAAACTTAAAATATATAAATTTTGAAAAAAGAAACATAAGGTAGAAATTTAGAAATGAAAATGGTGTATAAAATTAAAAGTTCAATCAAAGTTAAATTTTCAAATTATCTCATAATCACAATTTGATAAAAGTATGCTTAGACTGTTTGGAAAGGGGGTGGAGGGATATACTGCAAGTTTAGTGTAAATCAACCAGGATATGGCAGCTAAGAAAATAAATGTAACATTATTCTTCAGCAAGAGAGGCCCCAGATTGCAGGAATAAAGAATTAATGATTCTATTGTTCTCTGCTCTAGTTGAACTATATCTGGGGTATGCTGTTTTTCTTTGAGAACTCCAGAGCAATGGCAGAACCAGGAGGGAAATTAGAAGATATGCAAAGGAGGCTACCTCAAAGGCTGATTGGTCTTCAGTTCATCCCATATAAAACATCTGTCAAAGAACTAAATATACTTGTTTTAATTCTCTTCTTTTATGTTGTAGAAGAGAAGGATGGAGAAGAATCTATATCTGAGTGTTCTTATGTTGGAATTATGTTAAATTTGTAGATAGTAGAAAAGAATAAAAAAGACATATTTCAGAGACAAATATATTTCATATGGGAGAAAAAAATATATGTTTGATGGACATAATAGTAGCTAAGGATTTAATGTTAGAGAGATTGCCTGTTTTCAAAGTAGGCCAAAGACATAATGACTTGAGCCATGTTAACTGGATTTCAGGGAGGCAAAGTTCTTCAAATAGTGAGCCTCATTCTTTCAGTCTATTTTACCCAACAATATCACCATAACATGTGTATCACAAAGAAATTTATTTATTTATTTTTTAATTAAACTTTTAACATTGATTTGCACAGAATTTTGGGTTCCAAATTTTCTCCCCATTTGTCCCCTCCCCAATACACCGAGCATTCTAATATCCCCTATCACCAATCTACCCTCTCTTCTATCATCCCTCCCTTCCCGTGACCCCATCTTCTCTTTTGTCCTGTAGGGTCAGATAACTTTCTATTCCCCATTACCTGTATATCTTATTTCCTAGTAGCAAGAACAATGCTCAGCAGTTGTTCTTAAAACTTTGAGTTCCAACTTCCCCCTATCCCTCCCTCCCCACCCATTCCCTTTGGGAAGGCAGGCAATTCAATATGGGCCATATCTGTGTCGTTTTGCAAATGACTTCGTTAATAGTCGTGTTGTGGAAGACTAACTATATTTCCCTCCATCTTATCCTGCCCCCCATTGTTTCTATTCTATCTTTTGCTCCTGTCCCTCCCCAAGAGTGTTGACTTCAAATTGCTCCCTCCTCCCATTGCCCTCCCTTCCATCATCTCCCCCACCCTGCTTATCTCCTTCTCCCCCACTTTCCTGCATTGTAAGATAGGTTTTCATACCAAAAAGGGTGTGTATTTTATTCCTTCCTTTACTTGAATGTGATGAGAGTAAACTTCATGTTTTTTTCCTCAGCTCTCCTCTTTTTCCCTCCACTAAAATATCTCCTGCTTGCCTCTTCTATGAACAATAATTTGTCCCATTACATTTCACCCTCTCTCCTCCCAATATATTTCTCTCTCACGGTTTACCTTAATTTTTTAAAGATATGATCCCATTCTATTCAATTCACTCTGTGTTCTCTGTCTCTGTGTGTATGTACATGTGTTTATGTGCGTGTATGTGAGTGTGTATATGTGTGTCTGTGTGTGTTTGTGTGTGTAGTCCCACAAACTACCCAGATTCTGAAACGTTTCAAGAGTTACAAATACTGTCTTTCCATGTAGGAAAGTAAACAGTTCACCTTTGGTAAGTCCCTTCTGACTTCTCTTTGCTGTTTACTTTTTCATGCTTCTTCTCATTCTTGTGTTTGAAAGTCAAATTTTCTTTTCAGCTCTGGTCTTTTCATCAAGAATGCTTGAAAGTCCTCTATTTCATTGAAAGACCATATTTTCCCCTGAAGCATTATACTCAGTTTTGCTAGGTAGGTGATTCTTGGTGTGAGTCCTAGTTCCTTTGACTTCTGGAATATTCTATTCCACACCCTTCAATCCCTTAATGTACAAACTACTGGATCTTGTGTTATCCTAATTGTATTTCCACAATACTGGAACTGTTTCTTTCTAACTGCTTGCAGTGTTTTCTCCTTGACCTGGGAATTCTGGAATTTGGCCACAATGTTCCTAGGTGTTTCTCTTTTTGGATATATTTCTGGTGGTCATCAGTGGATTCCTTGAATACTTATTTTGCCCTCTGATTCTAGAATATCAGGGCAGTTTTTCTTAATAATTTCATGAAAGATGATGTCTAGGCTCTTTTTTTGGTAATGGCTTTCAGGTAGTCCCATAATTTTTAACTTGTCTGTCCTGGATCTATTTTCCAGGTCAGTTGTTTTTCCAATGAGATATTTCACATTCTCTTCCATTTGTTCATTCTTTTGGGTTTTTTTTTTGGTGATTTCTTGCTTTCTCATAAAGCCATTAGCCTCCATCTGTTCCGTTCTCATCTTGAGAGAACTATTATCTTCAGTGAGCTTTTGAACCTCTTTTTCCATTTGGCTAATTTTGCTTTTGAAAGAATTCTTCTCCTCACTGGCTTTTTGAACCTCTTTTCCAGTTGAGTCAGCCTATTTTTCAAGGTGATATTTTCTTCAGCATTTTTTGGGTCTCCTTTAGCAAGGCATTGACCCATTTTTCATGCTTTTCTTGCATCTCTCTCATTTCTCTTCCCAATTTCTCCTCCACCTGTCTAACTTGATTTTCATATTCCTTTTTGAGCTCTTCCATGGCCTGAGTCCATTGGATATGTATTTTGGATGTTTGGGATACAGAAACCTTGACTTCTATGTCTTTACCAGATGAAATGCATTGTTCTTCCTCATCAGAAAGGAAAGGAGGAAATATCTGTTCACCAAGAACGTAACCTTCTATGGTCTTATTTTTTTCCCCCTTTTCTGGGTATTTTCCCAGCCAGTTACTTGACTTCTGAGATTCCTCTCTACTCCTGCCTCACTAGTGCTTGGGGTCTGAGATTCAAATGCTGCTTCCGAGCCTCAGGGCTTTCAGTGGGGAACGGGGCTGCTATTCATTGTGAGCGATTAAGTTCAGGTTGTCAGGTTTATGTGGAGACCTTCTTCAGCAATGGAGCTTCTGTCTGCTTCGGGAGCCCCTGGCTGCTGCTTCCCCAGCTGCTTCCTCCCGAGGGGGCCTGAGATATGGAAACACCCCACTCCACTCTCGACTGGCCAGATAGTGTCTCACTGACATGTAGCGCCTGTTGGTGGAGGGAACTTCGTGGCCGCCAGAGATTCTGTCCCTGAAGCCTGCTGGGATGTGCTCTTCTTGGGGTGGTGGCCAAGGCAGGTCTGGGCTCCGCTCCAGATCCAGTGTGTGATGGACCTTTGGGTTCAGTTTTTCAGGGCTCTCTGGAACAGAAATCTCCTCCACTCCATTGCTGCATGGCTTCCACTGCCCCAGACCCCTTTGGGAGTTCTTTTTATAGGTAATTTATGGGCTGTTGGTTTGGAGCTAGCATATGTGAATCTTACTACTCTGCCATCTTGGCTCTTCCCCCCCAAAGAAATTTAAAAGGGGAAGGGGGGAAGGGAACTTATGTGTTTTGTATACACATACACCCATACATTCTTTTATTGTTGTCAGATGATTTGAGACTGAAGAAGTGGAGATCACCTAGGCAATGACTGAAGAAATTATGGCATGATTATTATGGAAAACTACTGTGCTATAAGAAATGACAAAAGTCTTGCCTTATTTCCATAGCTAACATTTGAAACCTTATATTACAGAGAAACCTGAGTCTAGATATGAAAGGAAGGAATACAGTTAGTTATATTGCTTTCATGAAATTAGAAATCTTTTTTGTGGACATTAAGTGATCAATGAAAGCAAAGTTTTATCTCTTGTTTTAAATACAAGAAACCTAAAATACCACTATCACTGAAGGACTAAATGTTAGCATTACCCAAAAGGCAACAAGAAAGACCATCATGGTATGAGCAGGCTACTGCATGGAACACAATTTCTTCTTCCCTTCATTATTTGAGAAAGGAGTAACCATCTTGTTTGTCAAGATTAATCCCTCTAATTTTCCTCTGTTCCCAATGTCTTTTAAACCTCTTCTTTAGTTATTTCCCCTGTCTTATCACTTCACACTTCCCTACCTGCTTTGTTTCTGTATTAAGCTTTAAGATATTAAAAGATACTAACTATAGCATAATTCACTCAATCTTCAACTTTCATAGGAAAAAGATTAGAAGAAAACATCATAAAAGTAAAAAAAAATGCAAAAGTTGAAATATTGAACCTATAGGAGAAAGGAAATAAAGTTCCTATGACCAACAAAAACTGTAGTCTTTCACTAGAGATTACCAAAGGTACACTTTCCTGTATATAATTCTTTATAAACAAACATTAATTCTGATAATATGTACTTTTCCTAACATGGTAAACATGAAATAGTCCATATAATGCAGTGTACAAAAGAAAATTAGTAATAGGCAAAACATTTTTCCTTGTCAGTAATTCCCTACAATTCTGCTAAAATCTTTATAAAATAATAGATTTCAGACATTATTTATTTCTCATCACACGTGAAATCTACAGTATAATAAATACTGTATGGCAAATCAAATTCTTAAAACTTAAACACTTTTTAACCTGAATCTTACCTGCTATTGTGTTAGGTGGTGGTATGAGGGAATTGCATTGTGTATAATACTGCTATAAACTTCTCTATCTTTAGTGCCCTCTGAAAACCAAAGGAGAGATTGCTGGGAATTCAGTCACTGATGTCAGAAGACACAGAGGCTGGTGATGTCTCAACACCACATCTAACACCCTGTCATTGGTGGTGGATGGGGCTGGAGATCGTGAAGGACACACCAGCTTGACCAGATCAGAGACAGCATAATTGTAACATAAAACTTGAGTTTTAAGGAAAACGATGAAAATATGCAACAACAAATGGGGAGCTTTTTACAATGTTAGAGTGAAGAAGACCAATGAAGCATTTTGTAGGATATCAATACCTCTACAAACTTGCATTCATCTTGCATATCTTTTTTGCCCCACCACTGCACATAGTTATAAATGTAAATTTCCATAAATTGGAAATGAGGTAACTAATAAAACAATGAAAATGCTTGACATCATAAAATGTAAATGCCAGAACACTGAGGACTGACTTTATTGTTTTGTGTGTTATTCTTAGTTTCTGGTGGCAGGGGTACAATAAATAGATTTAATGCTTGTATGCCCTGATAAATGAATTTCAAATGTGAGGTACTTTCCTTCAGAAAATACTATGATTCCTGATTCTAGCATGGTTGTAGCTCACAACAGAAATGAAAGTGAACTTGTAGAAGAAAATAACAGCCCAGATGAATAAAACATAAATTCAATGCTGAAATAATATTTTTGAAAGCTGCTTAGGGATAGGGGGTAGAGTATATATTAAAGTTGACAAATTGACCAAAATTTGGAGAACCAAAAAAATAACAACATAAAAAAACCAGTAATAGGCAGAGATTTTGGGAGACACAATGTATGTGAGTGAGATGTATAGATGCTGAGGGCCAGGGAAAACTGTCACCCTATTTAGTCATCTTTCCTGGCCCCCTTTATCACCAACTGCTGCTTGATATTCTTTTCCCTACCCCTAAGGTCATTGATGGGGAGTCTTTCACTCAAACTTCAAATCAACATTATTCTTTTTTAAATTTTATTTTGGTGAACATTTACTCTTTTTTAATTTTATGTAAATTTTTAACTTTAAAAAAACTGAGTGGCAAATTCTCTTACTCCTTCCCATACATATTCCATGAGAAGTCAAGCTTTAAAAAAGAATGTTTTTATTTTATTTTCCCAATTACATGTAAAAAAACAAACTTCTATATTTGCTTCTAACATATTTTAGTTCCAATTATCAATCCTCTCTCCTTCTCCTCCCTCATGTTTGATATAGAGTATGTTGCTGTTCAGTCATTTCTGACTATTCATGAACCCATTTGCTACTTTCTTGGCAGAGATACTGGAGTGGTTTCTCATTCTCTTCTCCAGATTATTTTACATCTGAGGTAAACAGGATTAATAAATTGCCCAGCTTCACCCAGTTAATGAGTGTCTGAAGCTATATATGAACTCAAATTTTCCTTATTCCAAGCCTGTATTCTATCCTAGCAGTCAGATACCTGTCTCTAAATCTATCGATATCAATCAACAGATATAAAAAGAGATAGAAAGATATGGATGTATATAGATAGGTATCTATAGCTAGAGAGAGAGAGAGAGAGAGAGAGAGAGAGAGGGAGGGAGGGAGGGAGGGAGGGAGGAAAAGAAGCGGAGAGGGAGACAATAATATTTCAAAAGAGAGAACAAAATATTTTTTTAAATTATTTTTCAACCTATATTCAGATTCCATCAGTTCTTTCACTGGAAGCTGACAGCAATTTTCGCCATAAGTCCTTTGGAATTGTTCTGTATTATTCTATTACTGAGAATAGCTAAATCATTCCCAACTGATCATCATAAAATATTGCTGTTACTGTGTACAATGATTTCCTGGTTCTGTTCATTTCATTTTGCCTTAGTTTGTATAAGTCTTTGCAGTATTTTTTTTTTCTGTTTGTCATCTCCTATAGCACAAAATATTTCATCACAATCACATAACATAACTTGTTCAGCCATTTACCAGTTGATATATATATATATATATATACACACACACACACATATATATATATATATATATAGTTAGAGCTATATAGCCATATAGATAGATATAATTGTACATATATACGTATATGTATATATATAAATACACATGTAATATGTACATATATAATGAACTTGCACACACACATATACGTGTAAAAACATGTATATGTGTGTAAATATATGTGTATATATGTGTGTGCTTGAGAAATGAGGCATTTATCAGAGATTCGCGGCAGTATTTCCTCCCAGCTTCCTGCTTCCCTTCTAATATTGGTTTCGTGGTTTTGTTTGTGCAAGTTCTTTTTAATCTGATATATGTAAAATCATTTATTTCATTTCCCATGATGCTCTCTATCTCTTGTTTGGTTCCAAATTCTTACCTTATCCATAAATCTGACACATGGAACAATCCATGCTCTTCAAATTTGCTTTTAATTTCATGCTTTATCACTAAATCATGGACACAATTTAATGTTACTTTGGTATACATTTTGAGATATTCGCCTATCCCTAGGTTCTGCCTTGCTGTTTTCCAGTTCTTCCAAGAGTTTTTGTCAAATAGTGAGTTCTTGCCTTAAAAGCTTGGACCTTTGTTTTTTTGAGAACACTGGATTAGAGTGATTATTTACTACCTTCTATTATGTACTTCATGCATTCCAAGGATCCCCCACTCTATTTCTTAGCCGTACCAGGTTTTGATGCTTACTACTTTGTACTATTGTTTGAGCTCTTGCACTGTTATGACACCCACCTCTTCAATTTTTTTCATTGATTCCCTTGATATTCTTGGAATTTGTTTTTCCAGAAGAATTTATTGTTTTTTCAGCTTTATAGAATACTTTTTAAAATTTGGTTTGCATGGCATTAAACATATAAATTAACCTAGGTAAAATTTTTGTTTTAATTGTATTAGCTTGATCAATCCATAACATTTTTCCATTTATTTATATCTGATTTTATTTGTGTGAAAAGAGTTTAGTAATTATATTCATATAGGTGCTGGGTTTTTTTTGACAGTGAGATTCCTAACTTTTCTCTGTCATCTGCAGTTATTTTGAGTGGAATTTCTTCTTCCAGTGTCTTCCCACTGGATTTTCCTATTAACTTATATAAATGCTGATGTATTGTGTGTGTTTACTTTACATCTTGAAACTTTGATGATGTTTATTGTTTGAGGAGTCATTAGCTTACACTTACACAGTTCTGATTCTGAAAAGAGGATTTTTTCAGTGATCATTTTACTTTTTTTTTCTCATTTGGCCAGTTCTTTTTTAAGGTGCTATTTTTTTTTTGTCTTTTTTTGTTTTTTGCACCACTTTCATCAACCTCTTGATTTTCTTTTCATTATTTTCTTGCATTATTCTTAGTTCTTTTCACAATTTTCTCTGCCTTTCATATTTTATTTTGAAAATTCCTTTTTATGTGTTTAAATAATTTTTGTCAAATTTGTGTTTTGCTCAATTCACTTTTATCTTGTAATATTTTGTTTACAATTGTTTTGACATTGTTGTCTTCTTTTGAGTTTGTATCTTGATCTTCTTATCACCATAGTAACTTTTACTTGTAAGGTTCTTTTTTTGCTATTTTTTCTAACCTCTTTCTTGACTTCTAAAAATCTGTTGTAGTTAGGTTCTGCTTTTGTGATGGAGGAGGGGACACTGTCTGAAGCTTTAGGTATTTTGTGCTCTTATTTTCAGAGCTAGTTCAGGGGGTATGTAAATTTTCAGTCCTTCCAAGATGATATGATCTAAACAAAGATACAGGCATTGTTCTCCTCACCTTTTCTCTGGTCTTCAGCTGCAAATGCTGGTGGTTTTCTTGTTCCTAGGGCAGTCACCAGGTTCCCTGCTCTCCTGCAGTTGAAAACAGGAGTGTTCATTTCTGCCTTAGGACTGTGACTGGTGATCTTATTCCCTTGTGAAAACTATGATTACTCTTCTCTGCTTGAAACTTTGACCACTGCGCCTCCTCATCTATGACCGAGCAAGCTGACGTTCCTTTCTGCCTTGAAACTCTGACCAGGGCCTGTTTCCTGATATCACTTCTCTTTGCCATTAAATAGTGACCTGGAAGTGCCTCTAGTGCATTTTATTTGCTAATTATTTTCAATTTGTCCTATGTATAGCATATACAGACACATTCATATATACATATATGTAATAAACATATGTAAATGTGTGTATGCTTATTTGTTCATTTCTCCCATTAGATTATGAACTCCTTGAGGTCAGTGACTGTTTTTTTTTTTCTTCTTTATATCCTCGGGGCTTAGCACAGTGCTAACACAAATAATAGTCACTTAATAAATGCATATTAATTGAAAAGCAGTTGTAGATACAGATATAGATATAGTATGTACTCAATTTTGTATTCTCCATTAGAATTTAAGCTTCTAGATGGGAGGAACTATCTTTTTTCCCTTCTCTTTGTTTTCCCACTGATTAGCACTGACATTCAGTAAACGCTTAAGAAAAGTTGTTCTTTCATTGAATCACTAATCATTCATGAATTGTTTTATGTTATAAGATACAAATACCTGTCACATATTCTAAAGGTCTCTGTTGAGAATCTCTCACAATTTTTGTTTTTATTTCCTGTATGGGTATGTACAGAGTTATATATTTATGTATCTTAAATATATAAACAAATTTATACATATATGTGCGTATCTGATTATATATTTTAGTGCATTTTTATATAAACATATACATACAATTTTACAGTATTATATTGTGTGGATAAAGCATTTTTGTTTATTGTTAATACAATTTTGCTTCTCACTGGAAAGATCTTCCCCACCCATTAATAGGCATATTCATTAAGGGAGGTGTGATTAGGGAAGATTTGTAGGAAGACTCACACCTTTCGTTAATGAGGCACTGGTTCTCTAGTGTTGTGACGCCTCTGGTTCTGAAAAATATATAAGTAATTTGAGGTAAGGTTTTACTTTGGGGATTAGTTTTTGGAAGAAGGTTTGAATGCTAGATGAGATTCTGGCTAAGTAGCCCCCTGGCTTTGAAAATCCAGATGCTGGTGTTTCTCTTTCTGGTATGTATGTATGATCTGACATTTATCTGTTTGTTGATCTGTCAGACAGTTAGAAGCTCAGTCTGGTAATTTTGATTTTTCTGTATTTTCTCTGAAGTTCAGGGTGCTGACTTCTTCCTCTGAACTAAGGGAATGATATATGTCCTTGCTTAAAGTGATTGTTGACCCTACAAAAATTGTCTTTCTTTTTAGAAAAGCAGACCAAAGAACCTATGATAGCAGGACCTCCTGCTTTTATGTATACATATATAGCAAGCACAAACATATATACTTGCTTTTACATATACATATACATACATACACAAACATATGTATATATACATACACATAAATATATACATACACACATGCATATACACACACATATCTGTGTATACATGCATACATACATATATGCATGCATATATACATGTATACAAATCTGTGTATATATGTACATACATATACATACACGTGTATATTGACAAAAACCTATCCACATTTTGTTATACTTTTTGATTTTCATGACAGCAAGTTAATATGAAGCATTATCACTCCCTTCAACAACTATTAAAATAGAACTCATGACCTGACATTTAGAACTTCAAAATAATAGTAGCAGTTTTAACATTGATATCTCAAACTTTAGGAAACCAGAAATAAAAAAGTCAGAGTGAAAAGCACATTTGATAAAATATACACTAACTCATTCCCCACATGTAAAGTTGTGACTTTTGAACAGACAAATGATTATCAAACAGAAATTTATTGCATTATTACTACGTTATATCCTGAGGTCTATGTTCATGTCTTTTTTTTTAAATTTTGAATGCAATGTCATTGAGGCTTTTATTGAATTTCTTGTATAGTTGTAATCGACAAAATTTGGAAATTAACAATGTGTTCCCCAATTGACATGACAAACATGACAATCATCAAAGCTTTATAATATTATCAAACAAAAACAAAAGCATTGGGCCCATCATAATCAAGAGTGTTTATTTCAAAGTCAGATGGATTAGTAAGAAATAGTTATTTTTCCTTTTAATTTCCCTAAAATATATCTTGGGGTTTTTGTTGTTTATGATTATGAAGAGTTAGCTGAGAATCATAAGAAGTTAGAGCTCATGGAGGATTTTTGCATATCCTTCATTTTATAGAAGAGGCAATAGGCCCAGTGAAGTGACCCAGGTCATCTGACAAATAAAGTACCTAGAATTAGACCTCATGTCTCCTAATATCTTATGCATATCCAGTTGTTCTTTTTTCTTGCTCACTGGATTTCCTGTGTCACTTTATACTTCTTCGTTAATAGTCAATGTGGATTTGGATTCTTATGACAATGTTTTGAATCCTGTTCATCATAAAATTCAGTTCTCAATAGTTATAGGAGAGATGACACAGAATTGAAGTAAAGAGGAAAAAGATCCTAATTTCCCAAAAAGAAAATTTGTCAATGAAAATTCAGGGAATTTGAATTTGACTTCTTGCAAAGTTTTAGAATGTGTGAAAATACATTGTTAAGATCAATCCTAGAAAAGGAAATAAAGATCAAACAGTTGCTCCATGGCTTTATTAACAATAAGTCAAGGGAAGCTAATTTCATTTCTATTTTGGTTCTGTATGTATACGTATGTGTGTATGTGTGTGTGTTACTGGTTCCTGGTTGGTTTATTAGGGAATGTTATTGAGAAAGTTCACAAAAATTTTAGCAAAATATTCTACTAAGACTCTGATACTAATTTTTGAATAGCTTCCAAAGCATGAACTTTGGCTGACTTCATAATATACTAGATGACTTAAGTCAAAGAATAGTCACTAATGATGAAAAAGACTCTAGTGAAGTGTCTTGGAAAACTTTAATTGAACCTATGAAAATACATGTTTGTTCATTTTTTAATTTTATTTTTTAATTATGCATCAGTGCCTTGAGAAAAATGATTTAAATAGTCATAATGAGAGTGAGAGAAGCTAAGAGGCATGTCTCACATGTTAGATGGCAGATTCAGGAGAAGCCTAAGCATGTCAGAATGGAGAAAGCAGTGGAATAACATCAAAAAGAGCCATCTTTCAGTCTTGCCTTAGACATTTAATAACTGTAATTCTGGGCAAGGTGCTTTACTTTGATGTGCCTCAGTTTCATCTTCCATGAGGGGAACTGGACTTAGTGTTCACCAAGGTCTCTTTAAGTCATCAATACAGATGATCTAAACCTAGAGCTATAACTAAAACAAACTCCTATAGTAAAAATAAAGAAAGAAAGAAAGAATTCTTGCTTTCGGGTTTGATTTTCAATTTCTCAAGTCCTATACTCTAAGTTATTGGGAGAAAATAAACAACAAGAACCAATGACTGATTGATAGATTTCTGAGTCCCTGTCAATAAATCTCTGAAAAACAAACAAACAAACATGGAAAACGGGTGAAATATCACAGCATTGGAGGTGAATAAATCTTTCCCCCCTATTTATTTATCTATCTATCTATTCATTCATTCATTCATTCATTTATTTATTTATTTATTTTTAGTTTTGAGCATTCATTTTCACAAGATTTTGAGTTTCAAGTTTTCTGCCCATCTCTCCCCTCCACCCTAAAACACAGCACATTCTGATTACCCCATTCCCAAATCTACTTTCCCTTCTATCACACCCTTCTCTTCCCTTCTCCTCATCTTGTCTGTTTTCTTTTAGGGCAATATATATTTCTATACCCTATTACCTGTGTTTTTTATTTCCTAGTTGCATGCAAAAACAATTCACAACATTCCTTCCTAAAACTTTGAGTTTTAACTTCTCTTCCTTCCTCCTTCCCCACTCATCCCCACAGAGAAGGGAAGCAAGAAAATAAAAGCTATATATGTATAGTTTTACTAAACATTTCCAATAGTCATGTTGTGAAAGACTAACTATATTTCCCTCCATCCTATCCTGCCCTCCCATTTATTCTATTCTCACACTTGACCTTATCCTTCCACAGAAGTGTTTACTTCTAATTATCCCTCGTCTCATTTCCCATCACTTCTATCATCCACAACATTCCTCTTATCCTCTCATTTCCTGTAAGGGAATATAGATTTTCACACCAAATTGCCTCCTTAAGCCAAATATGATGAGAGTAAATTTCGCTTTTTCCCTCTCACCACCCACTTTTCCCCGTCACTGAAAAAGCATTTTCTTTCTTATCTTATGGGAGATTATTTGCCCCATTCCATTTCTCCCTTTCTCCTCCCGATATATTCCTCCTTCACTGCTCAATTTTGTTTTTTACATATCATTCCTTCCTAGTCATCTAGTCATCTCACCCTGTGTCCTCTGTCTACATATATATGTTTGCAAGTGTACTATATATATTTACATATATATGTGGGGGGGAGGTGTTTGGTGTGTGTGTGTGTGTGTGTGTGTGTGTGTGTATAATCTCTGTAACTACCTAAATACTGAGTTTCAAGTGTTACAAATATTGTCTTTCCATGTATGAATGTAAATAGTTCAGCTTTAGTAAGTCCCTTATGATTTCTATTTCCTGTTTACCTTTTTATAATTCTCTTGATTGTTGTGTGTGACAGTCAAATTTTCTATTCAGCTTTTATTTTTTCATCAAGAATACTTGAAAGTCCTCTATTTCATTAAATGACCAATTTTTCCCTTGAAGTATTGTATTCAGTTTTGCTGGGTAGGTGTTTCTTCATTTTAATCCTAGTTCCTTTGACTTCTGGAATATCATATTGCAAGGCCTTCAGTCCCTTAATGTAGAAGCTGCCAGACTCCACAGTATTGTGGAATTGTATTTCCACAGTACTCAACTGTGGCTAACTGCCACAGTTTCTCCTTGACATAGGAACTCTGGAATTTGGCTAGAATATTCCTAGAAGTTTGCCTTTTTGGATCTTTTTCAGAAGGTGATCAGTGAATTCTTTCAATATATATTTTACCTTCTAGTTCCAGGATATCAGGGCAATTTTACTGCATAATTTCATGAAAAATGATATCTAGGTTCCTTTTTTATCAAGGCTTTCAAGTATTCTCATAATTTTTAAATTGTCTTTCCTGGATCTATTTTCTAAGTCAGTTGTTTTTTTTCAATGAGATGTTTCACACTATCTTCTATTTTTTCATTCTTTTGGTTTTGTTCTGCAGTTTCTTGGTTTATCATAAAGACATTAGTTAGCATCTGTTCATTCTAATTTTTAAAGAACCATTTTATTCAGTGAGCTTTTGAACCTCCTTTTCCACTTGGCTATTTTTACTCTTTAAAGAATTATTTTCCTCATTGGCTGTTTGAGCCTCTTTTGCCATTTGAATTAGTCTATTTTTAAAAATGTTAATTTCTTCAACATTTTTTGGGTCTCCTTTAGCAAGCTCTTGACTTTTCATAATTTTCCTACATCACTCTCATTTTTCTTCCCAATTTTTCCTCCACCTCTCTTATTTGATTTTCAAAATTCTTTTTGAGCTCTTCCATGACATGAGACCATTACATGTTTATTTTGGAGGTTTTGGATGCAGAAATCTTGGATTTTAGGTCTTCATTTGATGGTATGTATTATTCTTCCTCATCCAGAGGGATGGAAAAAAAAATACTTGCTCATTAAGAAAGTGACTTTTTATTTTCTTATTCTTTTTTCCCTTTTGGGAGAACTTTCTAAACCAGTTACTTGATGTTTGAGTGCTTTTTCAAGAGGATGGTATACTCTGGAGACCTGTAAGTTATCAGTTCCTCCAAGGTGGTACCTTCAAGGGAGAGGAATTTACTCCTCTCATGACCTGCACTTTGGTCTGTGAGCAGGAATACCTCTCGAGAGCCTGCACCAGCTCCACCACCCCAACACTCCTCTTCACCCTAAGGCCACCACTCAGGGCTGAGATCCAGATCAGTTGCTGGATTCCTCAAGGAACTTTAAGTCACGACTTTAACAGCTGTAGCTGCCAATTCCTGGGGCTGGGACTTGATCTCTGCGTTCCCTTCTCACCCAGGTGAAACAGCTTTCTAACTGATCTTTGAAGCTTTCTTTGGTGTTTGTGTGTTGAGAAATCTCTGAATTATAGCTGCTGCCATCAGTGCCTTGAGGGTCCCTCAGTCCTGTCCTTGCCACAGTGCAGTCATCACTGGGCTGCGCTCTACTCCACCCCTGGTGAGGCAGACCTTTTCTGTCTGTCTTCCAGGGTGCCTTGGGCTGGAAATCTCTTCCATTCTGTCCTTTTGTGGCTTCTACTTCTCTAGAATTTGTTTAGAGTCATTTTTACATGTATTTTATGAGCTGTGGGAGGAGAGGGTCTAGAGGTGAATCCTTCTACTCTGCCATCTTGGCTCCACCCCAAGTGAATAGATCTTAAGAAAAAGCACAAAGGAGAAGAAGGAGGAGAAGGATAAGGAAGAGGAAGAAGAGAAGGAGGGAATTTTTTTTAGGTGTATGACCAGAAGGATTGGATAGAAAATAAAAGGCATGATTTTGAGTATCTAGATAAGATAGTGGCTGACTACTGCAGAGTGGTCATAACTTACCTAAGGTCTGATGATGGGCACTTAGCTCCCTTTCTTTGCTTCCTAATAGAATTCACAAACTGATAGATCAGAGGAATGCCATGCTTTATTTTATGATGTTAAAATACTATCCAGAGAACTGTGTATTTTTATGAGGATTTTATTTCAGCAAAGATGTCAATCTCCTAAAGGATGTTCATGGTAAGAAATGTGGTGAAGAACCTTCAAATACCATATTCAATGATAAATGAGGATCAAAGGAACTGCTAGTGTTTGTATTGGAAATGTTAACGCATGGGTCGCATGTGACTACTTTCTCTATCGATTTGAAGAACTGTTCTTCAGCAGAGGGATTAGAATTATCATGCCTGGGCTCAGTTGATTGAACTAAGAGCTATAGCTAGAGGTTGCAAGGAGGCACTTTGTCAGCAAAATTCATCCCAATAGAATATCTGTTTCTTTGAAATATGTTTGTTCCCTTGCTAGACATTTTCAAGCCAATGTTGCAGGGTCTATTGTAGAAGTGATATTGATTTAAGTCCACTTTTGAATAGGTAACCCCCAAAGTTCTTCTTCCACTCTCGGTGTCTGTGA
Organism: Bettongia penicillata ogilbyi; assembly: GCA_023548195.1. Classification (NCBI taxonomy): domain Eukaryota; kingdom Metazoa; phylum Chordata; class Mammalia; order Diprotodontia; family Potoroidae; genus Bettongia; species Bettongia penicillata. The sequence goes on from JAJHZJ010000730.1 coordinate 2,328,363, forward strand.
TTTTATTTCCTAACTTTATGTCTTTAGAATTGGGCCTAAAATCCTACAGTTACTTAGTAAATGCTTGTTGACTGACCAAGCATGTGCCTGTGAACCAATTCACTAATTTCAAATATAAACAAAAATTCTTAGAGTTACTTAAAGTAGATGCAGAGTTTTCATGTTTCTTTCAAATATTTGGGCAAGTGAATTTGTTTGTGAAAGTGCCATTAGCTTGACATATGGAAATAGCAGAAACACAAGGGAATAGAAAGAGGAGCAATATGGTTCTTGTGAAACAGTGTTAAGGAAACAAAACCTATTAACCTCAGAAGACTCCCTAAGAAAACTATCAGAGAAAAAAATGAATCTAGCTTAATGACTCTTCCCCTGAAAACTGGGAAGAAGAACTTAGTTTAAAAAAACCTTGACATCTGTTCCAGAGGAATGAGAAATACAGTCATTGTTTCTAAATTGTGTTCATGTGATTCTTTCAAAACTTTTTTTTAATTTACAACACTCTTAATGAGTATTAACTCCATAACTTGAATACACAAATTATACTTTTCTGAAGGTGTTCATGCAGATTATTATAAATCATTACTAACATTTTATATTGATTTATGTGTATCCTCATTGACACTATTATGACATGTCTCTTTTCCAACTTGCACCTTGATGATTGAAATAGACCTCTAGGTTTTATTTTTCCTGTCTCTAGCTATCACATTCTCTGCTGCTGTTGTTTTTTGTTATTACTAGCTTTGAACCACGGTGCTTGAGAAATTGGTTTTATATTTTAAACAAATGAGGAAACTGAGTCAAAATGAATAGTCTAAAGTCATATGTGTCCTACAAAAGTTTAGATATGGGCACTATGACTCTAAAGCTACTGATGCTTCCAATATGACATACCATTTTTTATTTGACAGATGAATTTTGCTCACTGGGAGTTTTCTCTATCAACAACATGAAATGTCTAATCCCTTCCACCAACAAAAACAATCAAAAATATAGAAGTAGAAATATTTTCAACAATTTTTTACCAAATGATTTAGAATGTAAACTCACGTTTGTTTTATGAGATACTTGAGAGCAGGGATTATCTTCTTGCCTACAAGCACATGATACAATTCTTGACATATTATAAGTTTAATAAATACTTGTCTTATTGACTTGAAGTACAAGATACACAGTTTTGACATCAGTGGAGATTAAAAGATAAAATATCGGTGGAGCCAAGACTGCAGAGTAGGAACAGAGAGCTCTCCCTCCAAACCTCTCAAAAAATTTGTAAAAAATAACTGTAAAAAATTCTAGAGCAGCAAAACCACAAAATGACAGACTGATGCAAATTCCATCCCGAGACTATCTGGAAGATTGACAGTAAGGGTCCATAACATCAGGCTGGGATTCGAGGGCAATGTAGCATGGGTTGTACCTGTCCAACCATAGCTGGAGCAGGGCCTTGGAAGACTGAATTGCTGTTGGCTCTTGTGGTTTCCAGATTTCTCAACCCAGAAAAACCAAAGATAGTTTTGAAGATCAGAGGTAATGGTCTCCCACCTGGCTAAGAAGGGATAGAGACTTGTCCACAAACCCAAACCCAGACCCAGAACCAGTCTCAGCCTCAAGCAGCAGAAGTCACTGCCAAAGTGGAGGCTAGTTCTGGAGCACTCCACTTAACAAAGAGCTCAAAAATCAAGTACATGGCTGAGAAAATGAGTAAAGTGGGTAAAAAGAAGCTGAGTATATAGATTCTCACTTTCTTGGTGAAGAGACATTTTCTTATGTCATTGGTAATGAGAAAGATAGAAAAATATAATCACAAGAAGACAACAAAGGCAAAAATCCAAAACAAACAAACAAACAAACAAAAAAGGCCCCAAAACTATGAATTGGTCTCAGTTCACAGAAGAGCTCAAAAAGGATTTTGAAAATCAAGTAAGAGAAGTAGAGAAAAAATTTGGAAGAGAAATGAGAGTGATGCAAAAACATCGTGAAAATGAACCAACAGCTTGCTAAAGGAAACCAAAAACAATTTTGAGAAAATAAACAGCTTTTAAACCAGATTAGCCCAAATGTCAGAAGAGGTCCAAAAATCCAATTAGCAAAAGAATACCCTAGAAAACTAAACTGACTAAGTGGAAAAGGAGGGCCAAAATTTCTCTGAAGAAAATATTCCCTTCAAAATTAGAAAGGAGAAAATGGAAGTTAATGCCTTTGTGTGAAATCAAGAAATTATAAAAGAAAACCCAAAGAATTAAAAAAAACAAAAACAACAACAACAATTAAAAACCAGGAGACAATGTGAAGAATCTCACGGGAAAAATACCTGACCTGGAAAATAGATCCAGGAGAAATATTTTTTATATTATTTGTCTACCTGAAAACCATGACCTAAAAAAGAGTCTAGATATCATAATTCAAGAAATTATCAAAGAAAACTGCCCTGAAATTCTAGAAACATATGGTCAAATAGAAAAGGAAAGATTACTTCCCGAAAGAGAACCCCAAAGGAAAACTCCTATAAATATCGTAGCAAAATTCCAGAGTTCCCATGTCAAGGAGAAAATATCACAAGCAGGCAGAAAGAAGTCAAGTATTATAGAAACACAATCAAGATAACACAATGTTTAGTACTTTCTAGATTAGTGCATTAAAAGTCTTGAATATCATATTCTAGAAATCCAAAGATATAGGTTTAAAACCAAGAATCACCTATCCACCACAACTATGTGTATTACTTCAAGGTAAACAAAATGGAACTTAGATGATATCTATATATGTATATGTGTGTATGTGTAGGTAGGTGCACATGTGTGTTTATATATATATGTATATATATATATATTTATACACATAGGTGTAGTCATATATATTTATATACACACATAGGTGTATTCATATATATATATATGTATACTATATATGTATATATATATATATATATATATGTATATGTAAAGAGAGAGACAGAGAGAGAGAGGAGATAAAGGGAGAGAGAGAACACAGGGTAAGCTGGATATGAAGGGATGATATACAAAAAATAAAATTAAGTATTTCTTGGAATGTATTAGGAGCAAGAATGGGAGAGGTAGAATGTAGTAAATGATCTCACATAAAAGAAGAAGAAAGAACTTTTCAAATGGAAGGGACAAAGGGGAAAAGGAGTGGGAATAAATGGGCCTTCCTTTCATCGGATTTTAGTTCAGGAAGGAATAACATAAAAAGTCAAACAGGTAGGGAAGTGTATCTTATCATACAAGAAAGGGGGGAAGGCAAAAAAGAGGGGATAATAATAGAAAGGATTAAAGATTGGAGGAAAGTGGCATTTGGAAACAAACACCTTGGAAGAGGGACAGGTCAAAGGAGAGAATAGAAAAATTGGAAGGGAGAGGGGAAGGGTGCACAGCCAAGATTGCAAAATGAGAGCAACTACTCATCTAAACTCTTAGATAAACTCCTTCACCTACCTCTAAAAAGAGAATCTGACCAGATTTTGGAGGGGCAGAATCCAATAAGAGACAGACTGTGTCAGATTCTCATCCCAGGACAGACTGGAAGGTCGACTGGAAAGATTCATTGCACAGGGTTGGAGGAGCACACAGAGCATAATGCAAAGGCTGTACCAGTACATCCCCGTGGTAACAGTGCTAAGAAGGAAGTCCAGAGCAGTCTGAGGCATGACAGCATTTTGGAATCCTGGGTATATCAGCTCAGAATGGGAGCCTAGAAGAATCTAGCAAATGAGAACTGTGGAATCGCACGTATCTGCAGCAGCTGGTCCTGAGACTATCAGACTGAAAATCAAATGTCTGTAACTCACTTACTTGAACTTCAGCGAGTCAAGATGGCAGATTGATCGGTAATACTCTCTCCTCCTCCTTTTGTTGACCTTGAAAGATCCACAAAATATTTCCCCAGAAAAATCAGGGAACAGTGGGATTAGTCAAAGTGTAAACAATCTCTTATGATGTGAGGCTAGGGCAGATGAGATCACCAACAGCTAAGTTTGCCTATTCTCTAGTTCAGCAGAGGATAGCTGCTGTAGTCAGACCACCCCTCCCCCACACCTAACACAACTAGTTCCAGAACAACTCCAGGGGAAATCCAGAAAGACTTCACCTGGTGTCTGCTTTCTCACACCAGCCAGCACCAGGTAAACTGCAGCATTTTAGCTTCTAACTGAAAGAACCAGAGCCCACACCACACAAAGTCTTAACTTCAAGGCACAAGCAATGTGGGACAGAGCCCCTTCTGCATTAGAAGCAGAGATCTACTTTAAAAGATCTACAGCAAAAGGGTGATCATCACCCTCATAAGTAAGAAAAAAAGCAGAAAAGAGAAGATCATACAATCTTTGTTAAGAGGACAAGGACCAAAACATGAATACCAAAGAAGTCAGTATTAAGACTGTACTCCAATCTGAAACTTCCTTCAGAAGGGAATATGAACTGGTCTGAAGCACAATGAGCATTTCTGGAAGAGCTGTAGAAAGAATTTTAAAAGTCAAATTAGACAAATAAAAGAAAAACTGGCCAGTGATTTTAAAAATATTTAAAAAAGCAATCATACGACAATTTAAAAGGAAAATTGGACAAATGGGAAAGGAAGCACAAAACCTAACTGGGAAAATGGGACAAATGGAAAAGGAAGCACAAACTCTAACTGGGAAAATTCCACAAATGGAGAAGGCATTGCACAAACTAACTGGAGAAAATAACTCACTCAGAGGCACAATTGGACAGATGTAAAAGGAGATGCAAAAGTAAACTGAAGATAATAATTTGATAAAAATTATAATTGCACAAGTAGAAGTGAATGACTTTATGTGACTTCAAGAATCAGTCAAACAAAATCTAAAGAATGAAAAGAGGAAATAAAATGTAAATAGCTAATTGGAAAACCCAAGTGACCTGGAAAATAGATCCAAGAGAGCAAATCTGAAACTTACTTGTCTACCAGAAAGCTATGATGAAAAAAAAGAAACCTGGAAAATATTTCCCAAGTAATGATTAAGGAAAATTGTACAGAAGTCCTAGATCCAGAGAGCAAAATAGTAATTGAGAGAGTCTACTGTTCATCTCCCAAAAGGGATCCCAAACTAAAAACAACAAGGAAAATTCTTGCCAAATTCCGAAACTATCAGTTGAAGGAGAAAATACTGCAGGCATCCAGAAAGAAACCATTCATATATTGAAGACCTACAGTCAGGATCACACAGGACCTTACAGTTTCTACATTAAAAGATCAAAGAAGTTGGAATATGATACTCTGTAAGGCAAAGGATTTGGGTCTACAACAAAGGAAAAATTACCCAGGAAAGTTGAGTATAATATTTTAGGGAAGGAGATGGTCATTCAATCAAATAAGGAATTTCCAGATCTTCCTTATGAAAAGGCCAGAGATCAATAGCAAATTCAATGTTCAAAACAAGTCTCAAGAGAGGCATACAAAGGTAAACAGGGGGAAAATTTTGTTATTAAATATGGATGCACTGTTCATATCCCTATTAGGGAAGATGATACTTGTTAATCTTGAGAAATATATATGTACTATGATATATAAAAGGGATATACACACAGAGAGGGAGAAGGTGTAAATTAAATGATGTGAGGATAAAAATATGATTTAAGGGTGCAAAGGGATTGCAACAGGAGATGTGAAAAGTAGGAGGCAGAAAATGGTAAATTACATCACAGAAAGAGGCACAAAATTTTGCTGCAGTAGAGTGACAGAGGGGAGGGAGTTGAATAGCGTTTGATATTTAGTCTCATCAGATTTGGTTCAAGGAGGGAACAACAAATTCAGTTAAGTATAGAAATGTAACTAGCTCTATAGGGTGTGGGAAGGAAATGGGGAAAGAAAAGGGAGGGGAGGCTTAAAGGGAGCAAAAAACAATAAGGGTATTGGGGAGAAAAAGTGAGGGGGACTGAAAGAAATACAGGAAGATTGAGGGAGGCAGACGTCACAAATTAAAACTCTGTTGGGAAGGGAAGAGAAAAGGGAGGACCAAAAGCACTAACAAGGGAAAAGAGGATGGAGGGAAAGACACAGATAGGATTCATAACTTTGAATGTGAATGGGATGAACTCTCATAAAACGGAGAGACATGGCAGAATGGATTAAAAACCATAATCTAACAATATGATGTTTAAAAGAAACATATTTGGGAGCCAAGATGAAGAGTGAGAGCAACTACTCACCTAAGCTCTTGGACAATCTCCTTCGGATACCTCTGAAAGGAGAACCTGACCAAATTTTGAAGGTGCAGAATCCAGTGGGAGACAGACTGTAGCAGATTCGGAGTCAAGGACAGACTGGAAGTTCCATGGGAAGGATCTGTTCCGTGGGAGTGAGCCCCCAGCGCACAGTGCAGCGGATCAGTAGGGCCCTGGGAGACTTGAGAGTAGCAGGAGGAACTGTCAGAGAGGCACCCCAGGGCGGGAGACCAGCTGAGCCAGTGAGAGCCGCTGAACACCAGATATCAGAGCAGCAGCTCCTGAGACTTTCAGCTCGAAGATTAAACATCAGTAAGTCACCTACTTGAACTTCCAGGAGCCAGAATGGCAGAGTGATCAGTAAATGCTCTCTCCTCCTCCCCTGATGACCTCAAAAGAACTACAAAATATTTCCCCAGAAAAATCCTGGATCAGCAGAGACAACAGAGGGGGCAAATAGTCTCATACCACCTGAGGCTAGGAAAATAGCTAAGAGGGATTCCTCCTACTGTGGCAGAGGCAAACCTGAAGGACAGAAGACCAAGGGCACAGAAAACTCGGACTAGGACCCAGTCAAGCCTCAGCACCAGGAGAGGAGCCCCAGGAGGGGTGGGAACATGCACTAGCATCTAGGTGTGCCTCAGCATTCTAGGGGAAACAAGAAGACAGTAGGCAGCTGCAATCACCACCCCCAGCTTGACTTTGCCTTAGTTCAGTTGAGGAGATCTTATGTGACCAGACCACTCCTCCCTCACACTTAACAAGCTATCCCAGGGTTGATCAGGGAAACACAAAACAAAAACCTGCTCTTAGCTTTTTCACAGCTCAGCTAAACACAAAGTTCTGTAGCTTCTAACTGAAAGAACCAGAAGCCACAATACATAAACAGCATGAACAACAACAACAACAAAAAAGCAAAATAAGCATGAAAGAACCAAAGAATCCTTCTATGGGGATGAGAACCAAAATACAAACAACAAAGAGGTCAGTGTTGAGACTGTACTTCCACTTGAAACTTCAGAAGGGATTATGAACTGCTCGTAGGCACAAAAAAACTCTCCTGGAACGGCTGAAGAGGGAAATAGAAGAAAAACTGGCCAATGATTTCAAAATTATAAAAAAAGAATTCACTGATGAGAACATCTCTTTGAAAAGGAAAATTGAACAAATGAAAAAGAAAGTACAAAAATTAACTGGAGAAAATAACTCCCTAAAAGTAACAGTTGGTCCAATTAAAAAAGAAACACAAAACCTAACTGGGAAAATAGAACAAATGAAAAATGAAGTACAAAATTAACTGGAGAAAATAACTCCTTAAAAGGAAAAATTGGACAGATGGAAAAGGAGATGCAAAAGTTAACTGGAGAAAACAATTTGATAAAGATTAGAATTGAGCAAGTAGAAACTAATGACTCAGTGAGAGAGCAAGAGTCAGTCAAACAAAATCTAAAGAACGAAAAGATAGAAGAAAATGTAAAATATGAAACTGGAAAAACAACTCACTTGGAAAATAGACCCAGGAGAGAAAATTTAAGAATTATTGGCCTGACAGAAAGCTAGGATGGAAAAAAAGAGTCTGGACAATATTTTCCCGGAAATCATTAAGGGAAACTGACCAAAGATGCTAGATTCAGAGGGCAAAATAGTCATCGAAAGAATCCACTGTTCTCCTCTCAAAAGGGATCCCAAACTCAAAACCCCAAGAAATATCGTTGCCAAATTCCAGAACTATCAAGTGAAGGAGAAAATACTACAGCCAGCCAGAAAGACACAATTCAAATATCAAGGAGTTACAGTCGGGATCACATAGGACCTTGCAGCTTCTACATTAAAAGGTCGAAGGAATTGGAATCCAATATTCTGTAAGGCAAAGGAGTTGGGACTACAACCAAAGATCAACTACCCAACAAAGTTCAGCATAACATTTCAGGCAAGGAGAAAGTCATTCAATGTAGTAAGGGATTTCCAGAGCTTCCTGACCCAAATTCCAGAACTTAATAGACAATTTGATCTTCAAATGCAGGTCTAAAGAGAATCATAAAAAGGTAAACAGGGATGGGGTGGGGGACAAAATCTTGTTACTCAATTAGGAAAAACTGTTTACCTCCCTATAAGGGAAGATGATACCTCTTAAAATTGAGAATTGTGTATCTACTATGAAATATAAAAGGGATATACATAGAGGGAACGAGGATAAAGCAAATGATGTCATGTTAAAAATATGATGTAAGTATGAGAAGGGATTGTAACAGGAGGTGTGAAAATGAGGAAGCTGAAAATGGCAAATTACATCACAGGAAGAAGTACAAAATTACAGTAGAGGAAAAGAAGGGAGGGAGATGAGCATTGTTTGAGAGGTATTCTCATCTGATTTATTTGAAGGAGGGAATGATAAACTTAAGTAGATAATCGTAACTAGCTCTATAAAAAGTAGAAGGGGAAGTGGGCTAAAAGAAGGAAGGGAAGGCTGTAGGGGGAGGTGGTGAAAAATGAATACTATTGAGAAGGGGAAGGGAGACGGGAGAGCTAAAAGCACAAATTGTGGGAAAGGGGATGGAGCAAAATACACAGATTGCAATCATAACTGTTAATATGAATGGAATGAATTCTCCCATAAAATGGAGACAGATAGCAGAATGGATTAAAAGCTATAATCCAACAATATGTTGTTTACAAGAAACACATTTGAAAGAGGGGGACACACCCAAGATAAAAGTCAAAGGTTCGAGTAGAATATATTGTGCTTCAGCTGATATAAGAGAAGCAGGAGTAGTGATCCTAATCTCAGACAAAGCAAAAGCAGAAATCGATATAATCAAAAGAGATAAGGATGGAAACTATAGCCTGCTAAAAGGCACCATAGAAAATGAAGAAATATCATTACTAAACATATATGCTTCAAGTGGTATAGCATCTAAATTCTTACAGGAGAGGTTTGGGGAGTTGAAGGAAGAAATTGAAAAAAAAAATCCATACTAGTGTGTGACCTCAACCTCCCACTTTCTGAACTCAGTAAATGTAACCTCAAAGTAAACAAGAAAGAGGTTAAGGAGTTAAATAAAACTCTGGATAAGGTAGAGATGATAGATCACTGGAGAAAACTGAATGGGAATAAAAAGGAATATACCTTTTTCTCATTTACAAAAATGAACCATGTGCTAGGACATAAAAATTTCACAATCCACTGCAGAAAGGCAGAGATAATCAATGCATCTTTCTCAGATCACAATGCAATATAAACTATATGTAATAAGAGGCCATGGAAAGATAAACCAAAAATCAATTGGAAATTAAATAATCTAATCCTAAAGAAGGAGTGTGTTAAAGAAGAAATCATAGAAACAATCAACAACTTCATTCAAGGGAATGACAACAATGAGACAACCTACCAAATCTTATGGGATACTGCAAAATTAGTTCTTAGGGGAAATTTTATATCTTTGAATGCCTACATAAATAAAATAGAGAAAGAAGAGATCAATCACTTGGGCATACAGCTGAAAAACCTAGAAAAAGAACAAATTGAAAATGCCCAAGTAAATAACAACTTAGAAATAAAGGAAACCAAAGGAGAGATTAATAAAATTGAAATTAAGAAAGCTACTGAATTAATAAATGAATCCAATAGTTGCTTTTAAGAAAAAAACTAAGAAAAATCATAAACTTTTGGGTAATTTGATTATAAAAAGAAAGAAGAAAATCAAATTACTAATATTAGAAATTAAAGGGGTGGGGGGAGGAGCCAAGATGACAGAGTAGAAAGACTCACATACGGGGAGCTCTGAACCCACAGACCATAAATTACCTATGGAAAGAACTCTCAACAGGTTCTGGAGCAGTGGAAGCTGAGAAGCAGCAGAGTGGAGGAGATTTCTGTTCCAGAGAGCCCTGAAAAACCGACCCCACACGTCCGTTGGGCACCTGAGGCAGAGCAGAGGCCCTGCCCTGGCCACACACCCCCAGAAGAGCAGATCGGAGCAGGCTTCCGGGACGGAACCTCCAGTGGCCACGAGCATCCCTCCACCCACAGGCACTACAGGTAAGTGAGACAGCCTTCTGGAATGGCCGAGAGAGGAGCGGGGTGTCTACGTGGCTAAGCCCCCCCCCCCGCCCCCCGGGAGGAAGCAGGGTGGGGGGGAGGTGGCAGACAGGAGCTCCCGGAGCAGAAAGGAGATCAGGGCCATTACTGAAGGTCTCTGCATAAAACCCCTGAGGGGTTTAAAGTGCCCCTACCTGAGCACCAGTACTTAATCTCTCAGTGAATAGAAGCCCCTCTCCCTGCTGAAAGCCCTGAGGCTGGGGATCAGCATTTGAATCTCAGACCCCAAGCACTAGCTGGGCAGATCTAGTCGGGGGTGGAGAGGAATCTCAAAAGTCAAGTAACTGGCTGGGAAAATGCCCAGAAAAGGGAAAAAAATAAGACCATAGAAGGGTACTTTCTTGGGGAACAGATGTTTCCTCCTATACTTTCTGATGAAGAAGTACAATGCTTACCATCAGGGAAAGACATAGAAGTCAAGGCCTCTGTATCCCAAACATCCGAAATAGATATCCAATGGGCTCAGGCCATGGAAGAGCTCAAAAAGCATTTTGAAAATCAAGTTAGACAGGTGGAGGAAAAACTGGGAAGAGAAATGAGAGCGATGCAAGAAAAGCATGAAAAATGGGTCAATACCCTGCTAAAGGAGACCCAAAAAAATGCTGAAGAAAATAATACCTTGAAAAATTGGCTAACTCAATTGGCAAAAGAGGTTCAAAAAGCGAATGAGGAGAAGAATGCTTTCAAAAGCAGAATTAGCCAAATGGAAAAAGAGGTTCAAAAGCTCACTGAAGAAAATAGTTCTCTCAAAATTAGAATGGAACAGATGGAGGCTAATGACTTTCTGAGAAACCAAGAAATCACAAAACAACACCAAAAGAATGAAAAAAATGGAAGAGAATGTGAAATATCTCATTTGAAAATAGGTCCAGGAGAGGCAATTTAAAAATTATGGGACTACCTGAAAGCCATGATCAAAAAAAAAGAGCTTAGACATCATCTTGCTTGAAATGATCAAGGAAAACTGTCCTAATATTCTAGAACCAGAGGGCAAAATAAGCATTGAAGGAAAACATCGATCCCCACCTGAAAGAGATCCAAAAAGAGAAACTCCTAGGAACATTGTGGCCAAATTCCAGAGTTCCCAGGTCAAGGAGAAAATATTGCAAGCAGCTGGAAAGAAACAATTCCTGTACTGTGGAAATAAAATCAGAATAACACAAGATCTCTCACGTTCTACATTAAGGGATCTAAGAGCATGGAACAGGATATTCCAGAAGTCAAAGGAACTAGGACTACAACCAAGAATCACCTACCCAGCAAAACTGAGCATAACAGTTCAGGGGAAAATATGGTCTTTCAATGAAATAGAGGACTTCCAAGCATTATTGATGAAAAGACTAGAGCTGAAAAGATAACTGGACCTTCAAACACAAGAATGAGAAGAAGCATGAAAAAACAAACAGCAAAAAGAAGTCATAAGGAATTTACTAAGGGTGAACTGTTTACATTCCTACATGGAAAGACAATATTTGTAACTCTTGAAACTTTTCAGTATCTGGGTACCTGTTGGGATTACCACACAGACACACACATACACGTGTGAGCACACACATACAGACATGCACGCACACACAGAGACAGAGAGCATAGAGTGAATTGAATAGTATGGGATCATATCTTTAAAAAATTAAGGTAAATGTACAAGAGAAGTGTATTGGGATGAGAGAGGGTGAAATGGAATGGGGCAAATTATCTCTCACAGAAGAGGCAAGCAGGAGACTTTTTAGTGGAGGGAAAAAGAGGAGAGCTGAGGAAACAAACATGAAGTTTACTCTTATCACATTCGAGTAAAGGAAGGAATAAAATGCACACTCTCTTTGGTATGAAAACCTATCTTATAATACAGGAAAGTGGGGGAGAAGGAGATAAGCAGTTTGGGGAGGGGGATGGTGGAAGGGAGGCAATGGGAGGAGGGAGCAATTTGAAGTCGACACTCTTGGGGAGGGACAGGATCAAAAGAGAGAAGAGAACCAATGGGGACCGGGATACGAGGGAGGGAAATATAGTTAGTCTTACACAACATGACTGTTATGGAAGTTATTTGCAAAACTACACAGATATGGCCTATGTTGAATTGCCTACCTTCCCAAAGGGAATGGGTGGGGAGGGAGGGATAGGGAGAGGTAGGAACTCAAAATTTTAGGAACAACTGTCAGGTATTGTTCTTGCTTCTAGGAAATAAGAAATACAGGCAATGGGGAATAGAAAGCTATCTGGGCCTACAGGACAAAAGAGATGATGGGGACAAGGGAAGGGAGGGATGATAGAAGAAAAGGCTGATTGGTGATAGGGGAAATTAGAATACTTGGTGTATTGGGGTGGGGGAGGGGTAAAATGGGGAGAAAATTTGGAACCTAAAATTTTATGAAAATGGATGTAAAAAAAAGTTAAATAAATAAATTTATACATCCAGAAAAAAATAAAAAAAAATAAAAATTAAAGGGGTGAACTCATCTCCAATAAAGATGAAATTAAAACAATAATTAGAAATTACTTTGCCCAAATTAGTGCCCACAAATTCTATAATCTAAATCAGATTGATGAGTATTTTGAAAAATATAAATTGCCCAGATTAACAGAAGAGGAATTTGAATACATAACCAACCCCATCTTAGAAAAGGAAATTAAACAAGCCATCGATGAACTCCCTCGGAAAAAATCTCCAGGGCCAGATGGCTTCAAAAGTGAATTATATCAAACATTTAAAGAACAGCTAATTCCAATGCTATATAGACTGCTTTTGAAAACCATGGAAAGAGCAGTCCTCCCAATTCTTTCTATGATACAAATATGGTTTTGATACTTAAACCGGAAAGTGAAAAAACAGAGAAAGAAAATTATAGACCAATTTGTGTAAGGAATAGATGCAAAACTTCAAATAAGATTTTAGCAAAACAAGTACTGCATCTCATCACGAGAATGATACCTTATGATCAGGTAGGATTCATATCAGGAATGCAAGGCTGGTTCAATATTAGGAAAACTATTAGCATTATTGATAATATCAACAACAAAACTAACAAAAAACACATGATTCCTTCAATACATGCAGAAAAAGCTTTCAAAAAATGTCAACCCCAATTCCTATTTAAAAAACTGGAGACCATAGGAATAAAGGGAACTTTCCATAAAATAATAAGCAGTATCTACCTAAAGCCTTCAGTAAGCATTATATACAATGGGGATAAGCTAGATGCATTTCCAGTAAGATCAGGGGTGAAACAATGTTGTCCGTTCTCACCGCTATTATTCAATATGGTACTAGAAATATTAGCTGTAACTATTAGACAAGATAAAGAAATTGAGGGAATAAGAATAGGCAAAGAAGAAACTAAGTTATCACTCTTTGCAGATGATATGATGATGTTCTTAGAGAATCCCAGAGACTCAAGTGAAAACCTACTTGAAATAATAAAAAAAACTTTGGCAAGGTTGAAGGTTACAAAATAAACCCACAGAAATCTTCTGCATTCCCATATATTAGCAACAAGGTACAACAGCAAGAGATAGAAAGAGAAGTCCCATTTAAACTAAGGTAGACACTATAAAATACTTAGTAGTTTACCTGCCCAAACAAACCCAGGGATTATATGAACACAATTACAAGACACTTTTTGCACAAAGTCATATTTAAGTAAGTGGACAAACATCAGTTGTTCATGGGTAGGCTGAGCTAATATAATAAAAATGACAATTCTACCTAAATTAATATACTAATTTAGTGCCACACCAATTAAACTATCAGATAATTATTTTCTAGAGCTGAATAAAATAACAGCAACATTCATCTAGAAGAACAAAAGGTCCAGAATATCAAAGGAACTAATGAAATCAAATGCTAGGGAAGGTGGCCTACCTCTACCAGACCTCAGATTGTATTATAAAGCAACAATTATCAAAACCACTTGATATTGGCTAAGAGACCAAAGGGTAGACAAGTGGAATACACTTGGCACTCAAGACACAGTAGGGAAGGAATATTGCAGCCTCCTGTTTGATAAACCCAAGGACCCCAGTTTCTGGGATAAGAACTCACTGTTTGACAAAAATTGCTGGGAAAACAGGATAACAGTGTGGCCGAAACTAGGAATAGACTCATGCCTGACACTGTACGCAAGAATAAAGTCCAAATGGGTACATGATCTAGATATAAAGATTGATGCCATGGACAAACTGGAGGAGCAAGGAATAGTGTATTTATCAGACTTATGGAGAACGGAAGAATTTTTTTTGTTGTTGTTTTTTTAATAAAAATTTATTTATTTAACTTTTTACATTCATTTTCACAAAATTTTGGGTTCCAAATTTTCTCCCCTTTATCCCCTCCCCCCACCCCAATACAACACAAGCATTCTAATTTTCCCTATCACCAATCTTCCCTCTCTTCTATCATCCCTCCCTTCTCTTGTCCCCATCTTCTCTTTTGCCCTGTAGGGCCAGATGACTTTCTATTCCCCATTAACTCTATGTCTTATTTCCTAGTAGCAACAACAATACTAAACAGTTGTTCCTAAAATTTTGAGTTCCAAATTCTCCCCATCCCTCCCTCCCCACCCATTCCCTTTGGGAAGGCAGGCAATTCAATACAGGACCTATCTGTGTAGTTTTGCAAATGACTTCCATAATAGTCGTGTTGTGTAAGACTAACTGTATTTCCCTCCATCCTCTCCTGCCCCCCATTGTTTCTATTCTGTCTTTTGATCCTGTCCCTCCCCAAGAGTGTTGACTTCAAATTGCTCCCTCCTCCCATTGCCATCCCTTCCATCATCCCCCCCCTTGCTTATCTCCTTCTCCCCCACTTTCCTGTATTGTAAGATAGGTTTTCATACCAAAATGAGTGTGCATTTTACTCCTTCCTTTAGTCGAATGTGTTGAGGGTAAACTTCTTGTTTTTTTCTCAACTCTCCTCTTTTTCCCTCCACTAAAAAGTCTCCTACTTGCCTCTTGAATGAGAGATAATTTACCCCATTCCATTTCACCGTCTTTCGTCCCCCTACACTTCTCTCTCACCATTTACCTTAATTTTTTTTAAGATATGGTCCCATCCTATTCAATTCATTCTGGCTCTCTGTCTCTGTATGTGCATGCATGTGTTTATGTGGCTGTGCATGCACGTGTGTACGTGTGTGTGTCTGTCTGTGTATGTTTATGTGTGATCCCAGCAACTACCCAGATACTGAAAAGTTTTAAGAGTTACAAATATTGTCTTTCCATGTAGGAATGTAAACAGTTCACCTTTGGTAAGTCCCTTCTGACTTCTCTTTGCTGTTTACTTTTTCATGCTTCTTCTCATTCTTGTGTTTGAAAGTCAAATTTTCTTTTCAGCTCTGGTCTTTTCATCAAGAATGCTTGAAAGTCCTCTGTTTCATTGAAAGACCATATTTTCCCCTGAAGTTTTATACTCAGTTTTGCTGGGTAGGTGATTCTTGGTTTGAGTCCTAGTTCCTTTGACTTCTGGAATATCCTATTCCATGCCCTTCGATCCCTTAATGTAGAAGCTGCTAGGTCTTGAGTTATCCTGATTGTATTTCCATAATACTGGAATTGTTTCTTTCTAGCTGCTTGCAATATTTTCTCCTTGACCTGGGAGTTCTGGAATTTGGCCACAATGTTCCTAGGAGTTTCTCTTTTTGGATCTCTTTCAGGCGGTGATCGATGGATTCTTTCAATACTTATTTTGCCCTCTGGTTGTAGAATATCAGGGCGTTTTTCCTTGATAATTTCATGAAAGTTGATCTCTAGGCTCTTTTTTTGATCATGACTTTCAGGTAGTCCCATAATTTTTAAATTGTCTCTCCTGGATCTATTTTCCAGGTCAGTTGTGTTTCCCATGAGATATTTCACATTCTCTTCCATTTTTTCATTCTTTTGGTTTTGTTTTGTGATTTCTTGGTTTCTCATAAAGTCATTAGACTCCATCTGTTCCATTCTAATTTTGAGAGAACTATAGTGCTTGGAGTCTGAGATTCAAATGGGCTTTCCACAGCAGACGCAGCTGCTATTCAATGTGAGCTTAAGTTCTGGTGCTGGGGTGGGGGCATGGCCACCTCCCAGTCTCAGTTCCCTCAGGGGCTTTATGCAGAGACCTTCAGTAATGGAGCGGGTGGGCGCAGGGTCATCTACCAGGCTCAGTTCCGTCAGGGGTTTTATGCAGAGACCTCAACTTCTGCCTGCTGCTGCCTGTTTTTCCGGCCTGCCCCCACTGCCTCTGCTGCTCCCTCTGATGCTCCCTCTGCCGCTGCCTCTGCCACTGCCTCCCAAGGGGGCCCAAGTCACGGAGACACCTCGCTCCCCTCTCTGCCAGCCTGGAGGTCTCTCTCACTGACCTGTAGTGCCTGTGGGTGGAGGGACCTTCCTGGCCACTGGTGGTTCCATCCCTGAAGCCTGCTCGGATCTGCTCCTCTTGGCAGCCCAGCCAGGGCCGTGCTGGGGTGGGTTCCACTTTCCGGGCACGATGGACCCTGGGGTCAGCTCTCCAGGGCTCTCTGGAACGGAAATCTTTTCCACTGTGTTTCTGTGCTCCTTGCAGTGATCCAGAATTTGTGGGGAGTTCTTCTTACAGGGAATATATGGGCTGTGGGTTCGGAGCTAGCATACATGAGTCTTTCTACTCCGCCATCTTGGCTCCACCCCCCAAGGGGAGAATTTTTTACTAAAAAAGAGATAGAAAGCATTATAAAATGCAAGATGGATAATTTTGATTATATTGAACTGAAAAGTTTGTGCATCAACCAAAATTTGGAGAGATGTAGTAAATTGGGAAAGAATTTTTACAGCTGATTTTGGGGATAAAGGTCTCATTTCTGGAATATATAGAGGACTGACTCACATGTATAACTTTACAAGTCATTCCCCAGCTTATAAATCATCAAAGCATATGAACAGGCAATTTTCAGTGGAAGAAATTAAAGATACCTATAACCATATGAAAAAATGCTCTAAACCACTTTTGATTAGAGAGATAGAAATAAAAAAAAAAAAACTCTGAGGTACCACATCATACCTATTATATTGGCAAACATGATAGAAGAAGAAAATGATAAATGGTGGAGAGGATGTGGGAGATTAGGAACACTAACTCATTGTTGGTGGTGCTGTGAGCTCATCTAACCATTCTGGATTTTATAGCCCAAAGCACTATAAAAATATGCATACCTTTTGACGCAGACATATTGCTACTAGGACTGTATGCCCAAGAGATCATAAAACTGGGAAAGGGTCCCACACGAACAAAAATATTTATAGTAGCATTCTTTGTAGTTGCCAAAAACTGGAATTCAAGGGGATGCCCATCAATTGTAGAATGGCTGAATAATTAAGGTACATGAATGTAATGGAGTGCTATTGTGCCATAAGAAATGATGGACAAGAAGACTTCACGGAGTCCTGGAAAGACTTACATGATCTGATGTTGAGCAAAAGGAGCAGAACTAGGAGAACTTTGTGCACAGCAACGACCACAGTGTGTGCGGGTTTTTTCTGGTAGACTTGGAAATTTGTAATAACGCAAGAACTTAAAAAAAAAAAAAAAAGCCCAATGATTTTCCAAGGCAAAATGCCTTCAGCACTCAGAGAAAGAACTGTGAAAATGCTTTCGCAGAATATAGCAGATCATGTTTGAGTGTGTCTGTTTGTGTATTATGTTTTGATTTGTTATATGACTTCTTCCATTTATTTCAGGTCGTCTGCATAGCATGACTATAGTGAAAACATATTCAATAGGAAAGTATATGTAGATCCTATATAGAATTGCATGCTGTGTTGGGGAGGGAGGGAGGTAGTAATGGGTAGATGTGGGAGGATTAAAATCTAAATTTTATAGTTGTGATTTTAGAACATTAAACATTAATAAAATAAAATTTTAAAAAATATAATAAAAGAAATATATTTGAAACTGGGGGATACATACAGGGTAAAGGTATAAGGTTAGAGCAGAATGTATTGTACTTCATTTGATGAAAAATAAGCAGAGGTAGAAATCCTAGTCTCACCCAAAGCAAAAGCAGAAATAGTTCTAATCAAAAGACATAATGAAGGAAACCATATCATGCTAAAAAGCACCATAGACAGTGAAGAAATATCATTACTAAACATATATGCTCCAAGAGGTACAGCATCCAGATTCTTGGAGGAGAAGCTAAGGGAGTTATAGGAAGAAATGGGTAGGAAAACTATAAGAGAGTGATACCTCAGTCTCCCCCCTCTCAACCTGATAAATCTAACCTCAAAACAAACAAGAAAGAAGTTAAACAGGTGGAAAAAAACTCTGGATAAGGTAGGTAAGATAGATTTCTGGAGAAAATTGAATGAGGATAGAAAGGAATATATCTTTTTCTCAGTAGTACACTGCATATACACAAAAAATGACTATGTACTATGGCAAAAATCTCACAATGCAGTGCCAAAAGGCAGATATTGAATGTATCCTTTTCAGATCATAACGCAA
>JAJHZJ010000074.1:0-89180 GCA_023548195.1 Bettongia penicillata ogilbyi
TTAGATCCTTGCAGACCTTCCTACTGTCCTACCAGTGGGTCAATCTCAGATTGGCTGATCTGGTATAGTTTAGGCTGACAAAGGAAAAACACAGAATATTTATACAATTTTTAGAAGGATGAGGAGAGAGGAAGGTGTTTTATCTTGGGCACAGACACTAAACTCTGTGGTGCCTTGGGGCCACCTAAACTCATCAATCTAACTAACACTTAAACCTCCTAGAGTACTGGCTTAACCCATGCCTTGGGGACCAGCTAAACTTATCTGTATAACCTTATATCTTTGAGGGTGCAATCAGTAAGGATAACTATGATGATATAAATTTATATGTTTTTTTGTATTTTAAAAAAGAGTTATTTTACTAAGCACGAGGGAGGGACAAGTGTCTTGCAGTCACATTCACACATAATACAGGGCTTTAGGAATTTAACTGAGTAATTGAAATAGTAGATAGGGAAACATCTGCTGTCTATTTTCTCTGTTTCCAGAGTTGAGGTGTTATGAATATTTTATTCCTCATAGACTAACAACTTCTTTAATGTGAGGGGGGTCATAGATTCTATAGGCAGAATTGGGACAAATGAATAGATGTTAATGGGAGGCAGATTTTTGGCTTAATATAGGAAAGAACGTTCTAAAATTAGATCTCAACAAGGAGATAACTTGCTATCAAAGGTATTCTTTGATTTATGAAAAGGTGAAATAAATATTTACCAAAGTTAATAGAGAAAGAAGTCCTACACTGGGTAAAAGATTGAGCTAAATCACTCAACTTACTTTCCCACTGTAATAATCCATAATTTTCACAATCAAATGATAAGTTCTGATTGAGACAGGTGATGTATAAAGTGATGGACTGGAACATCTAACTATAACTACACAACAGGTGATGCATTTCTTTAGTTTTGGAGAATGATTAAAATGGAAAACTAGATTTTTGTCAACATGGGTTTGAGTTTGGAAGTCATAAGTCTGGATAATAGTACAAAAAGGACAATGTAGAGGGAAAAGAAGACAAGACCAAGGACTAAATCTTAAAGAATATCTAATTTTATTGAGGAGATTGCAGAATAATGATGAAGATAATGAATAAAAATCACAAAATTCAATTATTGAAATGTGTACATTTCTGTGTTATGTCACAAAAAGGTATCTTCTTTGTTGTGGCCAACTAGCCTTGAGATTGTCAGCTCAATCAATGATGATCCACGACATTCCATTCTTTCTGGACAGTGATTGTATTTAAACAAGTTTTTTGGCATCTAAACATAAATTGAACAAAGAGTATGATGATGAATGACCAATCCCAAGTTAATTGTGATACTATACATAATTTGTGGTGAAATATGTGAGGAATTTTTAAGTGTGCAACATAATATCAGTTACACTTTGGCAGGTGCAAGCAAGGCCTTTTGATCTGTGTAAAGAAAATATTGTTACAAAAATTGAACTAAATTCAGTAGGTGAAAGTTGATATTGCCTTGAAGATCTAAAAAAAAAGGCAAATAAAAAAAGGATATAATTCTTTAGCAAGTACCCTTAGTGCAAAAAAACAAAGAAATGTATATATGTCAGCACCTTAAATGTCACATAGAAGCTTATTTTGTAAAATACCTGCATCACTAAGCACCCTAATATACACAGCAGGGCCTGCTATCACAGATCCTTTGATCTGCTTCTGTAAAAGGAAAGACAACTGTTTAGATATTAACAAACATTTTATTTAAGCACAGATATCAGAGAAAACCTAAATAAAAATTTCAGAAAAAAAGTCAACAAGCATGCTTCCATACATCTGACTATTAACATACATACATAGAAACTAGAAAGGGAAACTCCAATAGCTGGATTCTCAAAGCAGGAGTGGGAGCATGGCTTGGGGGGTTGGGGTGGGGTGGTGGTGGGGTGCTTTGCAGCTTCCCAGAATCTCTCTGTCCAAAGAAAGACTTCAGGTCAGTAAGTTCCCAAATAAAACCTCACCCTCACAGTAGTAATACACCTTTCAGAGTCAGAAGACATAGACCTCTGAACCAGTGCCCCAGTAGAAACAACAAAAGGTACTTCGGACCCTCCTACAAAACAACTTCCCTGATCAAACTTCCCTCAACAGGCAGTCCCATTAATAGGTCAGTATGATCTTCAAATCACTTTATTCAATCAGAGGCAGTTTCAATAAAACAAAACAGCAAAATATCCTAATTTGATTGCCATCACAATGTCATGTCAGATGTGTACTAATTGTATCACAAATATCTCACCAAGAGACCCAAATAGAAGTTTTATTATTCTATTGAAAAGAATATTAAAAATACCTTTAAACTTGATGAGGATTAAGAATTTAAAGTCTAGGGTGGAAGAGCCAAGATGGTGGAGTAGAAAGATACACATATACTAGCTCCTAACACACAGCCTGTAAAATGACTGCAAAGAAGAATTCCCAACAAATTCTGGAGCAGCAGAAGCTACGCAACAACGGAAAAAAGGAGATTTCTGTTCCAGAGACACCTGAAAAAGCAACACCAAAGGTCTGTCACACACCAGACCTAAAGCAGAGCCCAGCCCTGCCTTGGCAATGTGGCCCCAAAAGGAGCAGATCCGAGCAGGCCTCAGGGACAGAATCTCCAGGAGCAGCGCAGGTCCCTCCAACCACGGGAGCCAAAGGTCAGTGAGAGGGTCTTTTCTGTTTGCAGAGAGGGGAGCAGGGTGTCCCCATAACTCAGGCCCTCTCAGGAGGCAGCAGCAGAGACAGCAGCAGACAGGGGCTCCCAAAGCAAACAGACATTAAGGGAGCCAGAGTTGAAGGGGTGAGCCTGCATTGAGAAGAAGAGAGCTTAGAGGAAACCTCTAAGAATGGAGAGGAGATCTTTGATGGCCAAGACTTACTGATGGAACCTCCATACTTTGAAAGTGAATAAAGTTGTAGGGAAGAAACCTGACTAGGGGAAGCAAGCTTATCTTAAGCCCCTTTTGAGGGCTATTTAAGTGAACTGAGCTGTTATCACTTAGCCTCTGGACTTCAGAGCTCAATTGAAATGATAGTGCTGGTGGTTTGCATCAGTATTGTTGTTGCCCAGTTTAGCTTTGTTTTCTCAGAAGCAGAATCTGTGGACAGGAACCAGGAGAGCAGTCCCTGTGAGCTAAGACATAGAGTAGGCATGAGTGGAAAGTTGCTTATCTGGGGATACAGGTGAGAGTTGGGAGTGATCAGCCCCCACAGGAAGAGCCATTGGATTTGGAAGTCAAACTCCTTAAGATAAAGGAGGACTTTACTAGAAGACTTGGTATTGATTAATGAGTTTGTTCTTACTGTGCCCTACGGGTGTATAGTGTAATGTTTCCTGTTACTCCCTAAGGAAGTGTCTTTCTAGGAAAGACCCTAGCCTGGAACCCCCTGGTTGTGTAAACAAGTATTTTGGGGAATACTATTGAATGCAATGATAAATGTTATGTGCCATATGACATACTGAATATTCTGATATATATGTGTGTGTGTGTGTGTGTGTGTGTGTGTGTGTGTGTGTGTGTGTGTGTACTGAGTGATGTTTTGCTTAAGGAAGTTGCAATGAATGCTATGCTTTACTTTATTGAATAATGTTTACTTTATTGCTGAATAAATGGAGAGTTCATTATATTATGTGGTTACATCCTAAAAATTATTCACAGCAGCAGTCCTCAGGTATGCTGCTGTGATTTGTATTACAAAAACTATGTAGTTTGCCAAGTATTTTATCCCTTTTGTGGGAATGAATTTTATCAGAGCTCTTATGAGCTACCTTACAAGCTGGTTTTAACTTTTCAGCAATGGATAGTGTCTTGGTCAAACATAAAAAAAGTGTGATTTATTCCTTGTAAATTTGTATGCATGTACTAGAAACATAGCAAGTTGATTTCACTAAGATTTCAGCTCAGATTTAGTTTTTATGGCATGTTCAATAATATACAATTAAAATATTTACACTGTAGTTCATCTTGAGGAAGATACAGTCTATTTCTTGAATTCATGACTACAAAAAAGTTAGTATTTCTTTGAGTAGTTTGTTGATAACGTCTCTACCTTAAAGGTTGTAAAAATGCTTTCCCTCTAATTCTTTAGCAAGTGTAAAATTTTGATTCATGTTTGTCTATGCTTGTACTTACCTTTTAAAATATTTACCGCTTGGACATGGCTTATTTTTCAAAGATTGTCCAAGAGACAATTCAAGTCATTTTGACTCCTGACACTATATACTGGTCCACTTAAAGTCTGATGTTCAAAGTTGCTGTGTACTACCTCAATAGTCACAACTCATAGATAGTTCACTTCTTTCTAGCTCTGCTCTTATTTCTCTGGACTTTTTGTCCTCCACTTATGCTACCTTCTCACTTTGAAAAAACCTCTACTCCTATGGCCTGCTGCCTCTTTCCTTTGGAGAGTTCTTGCCCAGAATCTCAGTTTCAGGAAATTACAGCTTTGGTCCAGTGATAGCTCAGTTCTCTTCTGCTTCTGCTTCTTATTCTCCATTTTCTTTCACCTTATCCTACATTTTCCTTCACCTTACTCTAGTTTCATTCCCTTTACTCCCCTTGATTTTCAACTTCCTTTTATGTTCTGAATTCCTCCAATAAAGGTAAGTACCTTGATAGTTGGGGATATCTTTTATTTTATTTATATTTCTATTATTTAACATGGTATATGACACATGGCAAGTGCTTAGTAAAAAATTGCTGACTGACTTGTTGAAGCATGTAGACTCCTAGAACTTATAAGAATAGCATTAGCCAATAGTTTAGCTGAATTCTGAGGTCTTCCATGTAGACAGAGAAATCATTAAAAATCAGTCTCCAAATAGTCAAGTCAGTGAGGCAAATTTTATAAGTTCTTCCTTGATCACAAATCACTTCTCACTCTTATACTGAGATTATACTTAACCCCCTAATTTTTTTTGCTTCTCTCCTCTTTCTATTTTTCAACCACTAGAGTTTCACAAAAGTCAGACTTTGCATCTTTGACTGAGTTAGAAGAACTAGTTCTTTGTGCTATTGTCTTCCACTGCTTACTTTCAGCTTACTAAAAGTTCCTACACAGGTCCAAAAGTGTTGACTATGTTCAGACACTGAGCAACACTCTGATGCATGCAGCTATCATATGCTTAATGGACAGTGGTCTTGGATTATGTTCTCTTCAATTCTACCATTACAAGGATGTTCAATTTGTACTGTACAAAATAAAAGTGTTCACCTCCTCAGCCACACCAACTTGCAGAGAAAACACTAGTCTTAAATAAGTGTAGGCCAAAAAGGAGTAGCCCCTGTCACTTTTTCTGAGGCCTTTCCTTCCATTTAATGATAAAGATACTTTCTTAAAATGTATTTTTACCAAGAAATCATTGTTCACTTCTGCAGAATACTTCACAATTTAAATCACCATCATATTGTCTGTATCACTGGGATATGTTGAAAACAGTCATGACAATGGAGTCAAAGGAATGTGTTCAAATTCCACCTCTGATGCTTGCTACCTTTGTGATCTTAGATAAGTCCATTATCCATCTTTGACCTGAATTTTCCCCCTCTAATATAAAAAAGGTCAAATTAGATGGCCTCTGAGGTCCCTTCCATCTCAAGATCTACAATCCAATGGGGTCAGGTGGAATCAACACTAAGTTACAGTGGGTGAGGACAGACTTAATGATTTTGGAGTCTAGGATATTCCTATCCTTATTTCCTTCAAATAACTTTTTGAACCTCTTTTTCTATTTGGCTAATTCTGCCTTTGGAAACATTCTTCTCCTCATTGGCTTTTTGAACCTCTTTTGTCAATTGAGTGAGCCTATTTTTCAAGGTGTTATTTTCTTCACCATTTTTTTGGGTCTCCTTTATCAAGGTATTGACACGTTTTTCATGCTTTCCTTGCATCTCTCTCATTTCTCTTCCCAGTTTTTCCTCCACCCATCTAACTTGATATTCAAAATCCTTTTTGAGCTCTTCCATGGCCTGGGCCATTGGATATCTATTTCATATGTTTCGGGTACAGAGGCCTTGACTTCTCTGTCTTTCCGTGATGGTAAGCATTGTCCTTCCTCATCAGAAATGAAAGGTGGGAACATCTGTTCCCCAAGAAAGTACTCTTCTATGGTTCTATTTTTTCCCCTTTTCTGGGCATTTTCCCAGCCAGTTACTTGACTTCTGAGATTCCTCTCCACCCCAGCCTCACCTCTATATCTGCCCAGATAGTGCTTGGGGTCTGAGGTTCAAATGCTGCTCCTCAGACTCGGGGCTTTCAGCAGAAGGTTGGGCTGCTATTCAGGGTAAGATTAAATCAGGTTCTCCGGTGGGGGCAGGGCCGCCTCCCAGGCTCAGTTCCCTCAGGGGGTTTATGCAGAGACCTTCGGTAAGGGTAATGGAGCGGAGCTACTCCCTGCCCTGGGAGTCCCTGGCCGCTGCTGTCTCTGCCGCTGCTTCTGCTGCTGCCTCCCAAGGGGGCCCGAGTCATGGAGATACCCCTCTCCCCTCTTGGTCAGCCCAGACATCTCTCTCACTTACCTGTAGTGCCTGTGGGTGGAGGAACCTTTGTGGCCGCCAGAGACTCAGTCCCTCAAGCCTGCTCGGATCTACTCCACTAGGGCCACACAGGCAGGGCAGGACAGGGGTGGGTTCCGCTGTCCGGTGCACGACAGACCTTTGGGGTCAGTTTTTCAGGGCTCTCTGGAACATAAATCTCCTCCACTGAGTTGCTGTGTGGGTTCCACTGCTCCAGAATTTGTGAGGAGTTCTTTTTACAGGAAATTTACGGGCTGTGGGTTTGGAGCTAGCATATGTGAGTTTTTCTTCTCCACCATCTTGGCTCCTCCCCCTCCATTTCCTTCAAATAATCCAATGAAAGTGAGTTTCTGCTACAACAATTTTTTTTTTCACACCTTTAATGCTTCCACCATGTGAATGACTGTCTAGTATACATTTAGAGCAGAAAAATTTTGCTTCTGCCCATCCTTATCTGGTTGTATTTTTGCAGTAGCACATAGTTATTGTATCTGGCCACCACAAAATAACCATTCTATTGTTCTGTAAGCATTGTTGCATGTAATTTAAAGAATTTTCTGCATTCATATTCTCTGTGATAAATGGTCAAAGGATATGAATATGTAGTGATCTAAAAAGAAATCAAAACTATGAATATGTACATGAAAAAATGCTCCACATCTCTAGTGATTAGAAACATACAGATTGAAACAACTCTGAGATACCAGTTCATATCTACAGATTGCCTAACATGATAGAAAAGGAAAATTATAAATGTTGGAGTATATGCAGAAAAAAAGAGATGCTAATATGCACTAGGAGTGGAGTTCTGAAGTACTTCAACCATCCTGGAAAACCATTTGGAGCTATGCCCAAAGGACTATAACACTGTACATACTTTTGAGCCATTGCCACTACTAGGTTTCTATCCCCAAAGGGAGCAGAAAAAAGGTATTGAGGGGGAAACCTATTTGTGCAAAAATATTTACAGCAACTCTTTTTGTGGTGGTAAAGAATTGGAAATTGAGGTGCTGTCATTAACTGTGGAGTGGAGTAAACTAGTCATGTTACATGATTATGATGGAATGGCAGTTTGCTATAAGAAATGAGTAGTGGGAATGTTTAAAAAAATCTATGAACATTTACATGAATTGATGCAGAATGAAGTGAATAAAATAGGAGAATATTGTACACAGTAACAGCAATATTGCAAAATGATCAACCATGCAAATTTTATTTATTCTGATCAAGAAAGTAATCCAATATGATTCCAAAGAATCCATGATAAAAAATGTTGTCTAACTGCAGAGAAAGATCTGGTGAAATATGAGTACAGATTAAAGTATACTTTTCCTACTTTCTTTTACTTTTTTAAAAATTTTTTGCTTTGTTTTGTAAGTTTTCTGTTGCAAGATGGCTAACACAGAAAGATCTTTTTCATGACTTCACCTGAATAATTAATATGATATTGCTTGCCTTATCAATGTGTGGGGGAATAAAAGGAAGAAAAGGGAAAATTCAGAACTCAATATTAAAAAAAAACCTGTTAATTTTTACATGTAATTTGGAAATTTTTAACAAAATAAGTTGAAATATATTTTTAAAAACTTCTTTTCTCAAACTATATTATAAACCAAAATCTGACCTGTAGAAGATTTACAGTTAATGGCCTTCCAATTTAAGTGCTTGTTGCTACCATAATAATTATTATTAATAATAATAATAATGAACCATTCACAATATAGTGATTCTTTTTTTTTTTTTTGTGAATGTATGGATTTATTCCTGAAAAAATCCTTACCTTGAATCTCTGATTTCCCAGAAATTTAGGTAGGGTAATGTAAGTGGTAAATGGATATATGTTCCTTAAAAGTAGGAATTGTTTCATGATTATCTTTGTTTATCCTCTACACTTAAAACAGTGATTACAATTTAGAGAGGATTGTACAAAGTCCTAGAATAAAAGTACTAGGAGAAAAAGAGCACTTGTCCTCAAGGAGCTTACTTTCTAATGGTAGAAGACAATACCAAAATGACAGTCGAAAAGCGGATTGAGCATCCACCTAGGGAGCCTGGTAGAGAATTTCAGGATTATAGCCTGGAGGGAGCAATGAAAACACAGCTGGACTGGGGTTCGTCCTTGTTTCAAACTTCTGGGAGGAGTCATCAAATAAGTGAGAGAAGTTATAATTGTAGTGCATACTTCCAGTGTTTGAAATCCAGGGATGGATTGAGCTTTTAGGATGAAAATATATCTTAGGTATGGTGGAAAAAGTTCAAGTGCAATCTGGAGAGAAACAAAATTGCCCACTACTAAATCACTTCTGTCTATTAAAGTTTATAATTTTTAATTTGGTGATTGTGTAAAGAGGGAACTATACCAGTGGCCTTCATACTTTTGTCTAAGAAAGACAAACCTTCAGAGTTAGGTTGTATCTGTGTTTATTTCTCTCAAAGTGGGTGGCATGCATATGTCCATTCATGGGAGCCAGTTGGCAACTGAGCTCCCATTGGGGTTAGCATGCACAGTTTATTTACTTTACAACAGGGACTGATGTCATTCCCTCACCTCTAGACAGAGAAAATATCTCTATAACGGACCATTCCCAGTCTAATAATCTGTCTCCACCCAAATTTGAGTAGAACACAGTGCAATTCTCTATCATAGATTAATTTGCTTGCAAGTATGGGAAGGAGTTGACCAGGATAAGAAGAGTCAATGCAATCTCATTATCAATATTGTCCCAAAGAAAAACCACTTTTAAAGAAAGGACTTTGGAAGAAGGGGACAGGGAAAGCTCTGAATATTTAAGGTATTGGTTATTAATAATCATTATTCATACTAGTTAATAAGTACTACCTCTTCCTGTCACTATATTAAGAAACTTTGAATGATAAAATTATGTTGTAAAAGGAGACAATCCCCCCCATCTCAAAATACATAGTGCTTCTTTAAATTCATGTTGATTGCTATATATGTTCTCAAATCTCTTAATTACTAATCACACACTTATAAAATTTTGGCCCCAAATTGTTCAATTTTTAGTTTTAAGGAGAATAACAAGGAAAAAAGGAAATTAGATTAAGTGTTATTGCAAATTGTCCCAAAAGTTTTAGTGCACTTTAAAGCTTTAATAGCTTCTGCAATAAAAATACCACAGACTCATAGAACACAATTGGAAGGTTAAGTTATGCACACTCGGGGGGTGGAGCCAAGATGGTGGAGTAGAAAGATTCACATATACTAGCTCTGAACTCACAGCTGATAATTACCTGTAAAAAGAACTCCAAACAAATTCTGCAGCAGAGCAAGCCACACAGCAATGGAGTGGAGGAGACTTCTGTTCCAGAGAGCCCTGAAAAACTGAACCCAAAGGTCCATCACGCACCAGACCTGGAGCAGAGTCCAGCCCTGCCCTGGCCATGTGGCTATGAGAGGAGCAGATCTGAGCAGGCTTCAGGGACGGAATCTCTGGTGGCCGTGAAGGTCCCTCTGCCCACAGGTGCACAGGTCAGTGAGAGAGACTTCTGGGCTGGTCAAGGGGGAGCAGTGTGCCTCCATAACTCAGGCCCCCTCGGGAGGAAGCAGCAGACCCGGGCCCCCCAAACAGGCAGGAGCTCCACTCCATTGCTGAAGGTCTCCACATAAACCCCGTGAGGGAACTCAGCCTGGGAGGTGGCCCTGCCCTCACCTGAGAACCTGAATTTAATCTTACACTGAATAGCAGCCGGACCACCGCTGAAAGGCAGTATTTGAATCTCAGACCCCAAGCACTAGTAAGGCAGGGATGGAGAGGAATCTCAGAAGGCAAGTAACTGGCTCCAGAAAAGGGAAAAAGAATAAGACCATAGAAGGTTACTTTCTTGGACAACAGATGTTTCCTCCTTTCCATTCTGATGAGGAAGAACACTGCTTACCATCACGGAAAGACATAGAAGTCAAGGCCTCTGTGTCCCAAACAAAGGAAATAGATATCCAAAGGGCTCAGGCCATGGAAGAAATCAAAAAGGATTTTGAAAATCAAGTTAGACAGGTGGAGGAAAAACTGGGAAGAGAAATGAGAGAGGTGCAAGAAAAACATGAAAAATGGGTCAATGCCTTGCTGAAGGAGACCCAAAAAAATGCTAAAGAAAAGAACACCTTGAAAAATAGGCTAACTCAATTGGCAAAAGAGGTTCAAAAAGCCAATGAGAAGAAAAATGCTTTCAAAAGCAGAATTAGCCAAATGGAAAAAGAGGTTCAAAAGCTCACTGAGGAAAATAGTTCTCTCAAAGTTAGAATGGAACACATGGAGGCTAGTGACTTTCTGAGAAACCAAGAAATCACCAAACAAAACCAAAAGAATGAAAAAAGGGAAGAGAATGTGAAATATCTCATTGGAAAAACAACTGACCCGGAAAATAGATCCAGGAGAGACAATTTAAAAATCATGGGAATACTGGAAAGCCATGATCAAAAAAAAAAAAGAGCCTAGACATCATCTTTCATGAAATTATCAAGGAAAACTGCCCTGATATTCTAGATCCAGAGGGCAAAATAAGTATCCAAGGAATCCACTCATCACCACCTGAAAGAGATCCAAAAAGAGAAACTCCTAGGAACATTGTGGCCAAATTCTAGAATTCCCAGGTCAAGAATAAAATACTGCAAGCAGCTAGAAAGAAATAATTCCAGTATTGTGGAGATACAATCAGGATAACACAAGATCTAGCAGCTTCTACATTAAGGGATCAAAGGGTGTGAAATAGGGTATTCCAGAAGTCAAAGGAACTAAGACTAAAACCAAGAATCACCTACCTAGCAAAACTGAGTATAATACTTCAGAGGAAAAACTGGTCTTTCAATGAAATAGAGAACTTTCAAGCATTCTTGAGGAAAAGACCAGAGCTGAAAAGAAAATTTGACTTTTCAACACAAGAATGAGAAGAAGCATCAAAAAGTAAACAGCAAAGAGAAGTCATAAGGGACTTACCAAAGGTGAACTGTTTACATTCACACATGGAAAGACAATATTTGTAACTCTTGAAACTTTTCAGTATCTAGGGAGTTGGTGGGATTACACACACACATATACACACATATACACACATGCATGCGCACACAGAGACAGAGAGCACAGAGTGAATTGAATAGGATGGGATCATATCTTTAAAAAATTAAGGTAAATGTATAAGAGAAATGTATTGGGAGGAGAGAGGGTGAAATGGAATGGGGCAAATTATGTCTCATAGAAGAGGCAAGCAGGAGCCTTGTTAGTGGAGGGAAAAAGAGGAGAGCTGAGGAAAAAAACCTGAAGTTTACTCTCATCACATTCAACTAAAGGAAGGAATAAAATGCATACTCATTTTGGTATGAAAACTTATCTCACAGTACAGGAAAGTGGGGGAGAAGGAGATAAGCAGGGTGAGGGGGATGATGAAAGGGAGGGCAATGGGAGGAGGGAGCAATTTGAAGCTAACACTCGGGGTGGACATGATCAAAAGAGAGAATAGAAACAATGGACGGCAGGATAGGATGGAGGGAAAAATAGTTAGTCTTACACAACACGACTGTTATCGAAGTCATTTGCAAAACTGCACAGATAGGGCCTATATTGAATTGTCTGCCTTCCCAAAGGGAATGGGTGGGGAGGGAGAGGTGGGGAGAAGTTGAAACTCAAAGTTTTAGGAACAACTGTTTAGTATTGTTCTTGTTACTAGGAAATGAGAAATACAGGTAATAGGGAATAGAAAGTCATCTGGCCCTACAGGACAAAAGAGAAGATGGGGACAAGGGAACGGAGGGATGATAGAAGAGAGGACATATTGGTGATAGGGCAATTAGAATGCTTGGTGTTTTGGGGTGGGAGGAGGGGACAAATGGGCAGAAAATTTGGAACCCAAAATTTTGTGAAAATGAATGTAAAAGTTAAAAAATAAATTTATATTGAAAAAGCAAGTAAAAATAAAGTTATGCACACTCTTTTTATACTGACATAATTTTGAAGAATAAGTTATATTATTATCAAGAGAGATAACCCTATCATTATGCATTAGAAGTGATAGTATGTGGATGGCACCTCTTCCAATTAGTGGATCAGTAGAGGAGTTCCTCTGTCTTGGCCACCTTGGTCACTTTACCTATCTACACTGAATTTTTTCTTGTACAGTCATATCAATATTATTATTCGTGTATGGCAAACCGTTTGCTTTAGGTTATCATAGGATGACAAATGAAATACCTTCAGTCACTGCATAGCAGTTGCTAAAATTTGTTACAAGGTGTATTGCCACGGAAATCTTCATATCATTTGGTGGTAACAATTAATATGCCAGCATGGTTTTCAATCACAGAATATAAAAGACTCTCCCTTTAGAAGTCAGAAGAAAAACATTTATTTAGACACCAGAAAGACAAATCCCAGAACCAGTAAGCAAAATTCATCATGGTGACCAAGAAGTTAATAAACATGATTAACACAGGGGACAAAATATTCCAAGCCTTGCTTCTGTCAGCCAGTGCCTTCTCACAAGCAAACATTCAGGAGCCAGAGACTTGTTGCACATCTGCCTGTGTCCTCTGCTCCCTACCCTGACCACACTCATTAACTTCCTCCTGGTTCTGCTCCATCCTTCCTATTCTGCTTGTTCAGAAATCTCCTTTCACCACATGTGACTCAGGCTTCCAGGTGATATGATGGACCTATTAATGAACAGGAAAGACTTTCCAATTCTAATTACCATTATACTTGGCCCTAAGATCTTTCATATTAATTGCATAGGTCAGTGGGGCAACTTGCATCAACAGAACTTTACAGCAATATAATAGGGATCACAAAAAATGAGCACATAAAACAGTATCTTACAGTTGGATTTTGAGCACAAGTGCCCCATTATTCCCCCCACCTCTGAACAAACAAGGCCCAAAATCTTGGGGTAAGGGGCAAAGGTATCTACTTACATAGCTATCTCCTGCTGAGATTGGACATAGAGTTGCCCTTGTTCCAAGAGGTCCCATTTGAGAGACCAGTTCTTTAGCTAGCATCCAGAGCTTGGTTGACTTCAGGTTCAGAGATGATACAGCATAGTCATGGATAGGGGGTGTCATCTGACTTAAGTGGTCAAGCATCCACAGGTTGAGGGTACTAAGCCTACAGGAAACAAGTCTAGCAAACAAGTTTGATAGACAAAATCCAAAAAGAAATCATGAAACAATAATCAGAAGCAGGGTAGATACAGGGTTAGCTGTGGTTCTTGAGTCCATGAATCATTATCATAGCCTTACTTAGCCTTACTCATGGTAGAATATATGAGTTGAGGGTACAATTTGGTAATCATCCTCTCCTGAATAAATAACAGTTATGGTATTATCTTTTCCATTTGCTATAATTTCCACAGCCTTTGGAACTTCATCTGGCTTCTGTTTTACCCATATTTTAACTTGATTTTATCACATCAGTAAGGAGGTTCAGTTTTCACAAGTGGTCTTATTTCACAAGGAATAATAATCACTTGAACTATTCTATCATATTTAAAAAACTATATGGGTTCATCACCTAACTTTTGGAATGTCACAATAATTTCTACTTGATAATTGGAATCTGTCACTCCAGCCAATACATGTATTCCTCGAGGGGCTAATCCTGATTTAGGTAATATGTGTCCAAAATGATTCTTAGCGATTTCCATACATATTTCAGTAGAGATTCTTCTTATTTCTTTCCTATCCAACCA
The DNA here is from genome assembly GCA_023548195.1 of Bettongia penicillata ogilbyi. NCBI lineage: Eukaryota > Metazoa > Chordata > Mammalia > Diprotodontia > Potoroidae > Bettongia > Bettongia penicillata. The sequence continues at coordinate 14,212 of JAJHZJ010000074.1, forward strand.
AAAGTTCTCTAAACAATGTAGATCATATCCTGCTGAACCAGGTGTTCCTGGGTACAGTGGTGGAACATCTGGCCTCCACTACTCAACAGTTGGGATCTTACATGTTTGTTGTTTTCTAATTTGCAGATTTGGGGTCATCATTCTGGCTAGAGGTGTACTTCCTTCCAATGGTCTGTTATTCAAATTGCATGAAAAAATGAACAGATGTTCTTTCCAGTGTTGATAGGAATTATTAGAGGTTAACTTCCTTAATTGTTCTTTCAATTAAACCAGACATTTATGAATAATATGGAATATGATATATCCATTGAAGATTATTTAATACACAATATCTATTCATTTCATTACCTTCAAAATATGACCCATTGTTGCTTTGAATCTGCATTGGGGTTCTATAATGTAGACTTATGATATCTAAAGTTTACAAATGTTTTTCTGGGTGGCATTCTTATAGAGACAAACCACTAGTATGCCTGAATATGTATCAATACAAGGACATATAAATTTGCATCCTTTATCTTGGAGTAGAAGTCCAATATAATCTATTTGTCAAATTTGAGCTAGTACTTTTCCCCTTTCTATCTCTCCAGTTACTACCTGAGGAACAATTTGTTCCTTTTCCAGCTAACATATATAACATTTTTCAGTTACTTGTTGTAACAATGGATGAGAGATACAATTACCTTGGGCTTGTGCCCACTCATGTGTGACCTGGACCCCTAAATAGTCAGCTGTTTGATGGACACACTTTGCTAGCACCATATCATCAGTTGGTGTCAGAGTAGGGACAATATATTGAGTAGTAATCTTTGCTAGTCAATCATCATGTGCATTGTACTCATGTTCTGACATGGTAAGTCTCATATGAGCATCTACATGAAAAACTGGCAAAATAGTAACCAAAGACATGCCACATATATCTTTCTATAATTCTTTGTCCCAGAATTTTTTGCCATGAATTTCCTAGGTTTGATTTTCCTTCATGGGCACCTGTGTAACTAACCCATTAGCCACCACCCACATATCAGTGAATATATGACACTGTCCTCATTGTTCTCTTTTGATGGCTTGGTGTACTGCCATAAACTCAGCATATTGACTACTTCCACTTATCCTAGTACTTTCCAAACTCTGTCTAATACATAGGTTATATGCTATGCCTTTCCAATGTCTTTTGTGACCCAAATATTTTGCTGTCCCATCAGTAAACCATGCATATCTCTTTTGTTCTTCAGTTAATGCATCTGATAGCCATCATATCATATTCTATTTTATCAAGGATTGTAAAAACTGTTGCTTTGGTTCAGAGGCTGTACCATTTCCCTCAGTCTCCATGCTAGGTATAGATTCATGTGAAGCAGAGACTCCACTTTTGACCATTTTAGATCTATTTTGAATATAACATTTCCATTTAATCATTTAGCTTCCTGTGCATGTGCAATTCGATGAGAAACTGGAGTACTCATTATCCGGACCATAACTGGGATTCTAGGCCTTAGTATTACCTCATGTCCTAAAGTTAGCTGTTCAGTCTCTATCAAATCCCAATACACAGCTGAAAACTGCTTTTAAAAAGCGATATATTGAGCTCCAGATGAAGGGAGTTTCCTAGACAAAAATCGTAAGAGTTCATTTTGGCTTTGTGGTTTTTGCTTGCATACTCATCCTGAACAGTCACTTCTAATTCCACAGCCACTTTGAATAGCCCATAAATTTAGGGCCAATTGAATAACTGCTTTAGCTTCATCAAAAGTTTTGGTCTGCATTTTCTCTTGTGTTGTGTTTTGTTTTGTTTAATCGTTTTTTTCATTCATTTAAATTCTTCTATGCAACATGCCTAAGTTGAAAATGCATTTAATAAGAATGTATGTGTAGAATCTATATAAGATTGCACACCATCTCGCAGAGTGAAAGGGGAGGAAGTGGCAAAGGAGGAGAAGGAAGGGGGAAAAATCTGAGATATATTGAAGTGATTGCACAAAAGTGAAAACAAATAAAATAATTTAAAAAAAAACAAAACATTGGTCTGCTCTAGTCTCCAATCAAATTCATATTTTTTTTCCCAGGAATTTTTAAAATTTGTCCTAGATGTGGTATGTTATGTTGCCAATATCCAAATAATCCTATAAACTCTGGGGCCTCTTTCTTATTGGTAGGGATGGAAAAATATTGAGTCTTTTGTCAGACTTGCATGACAATCTCTCATAACCTCTGATTCCATTGTATACCCAATGGACCCAAACTTTACAATTTGAGCTAGCCCTTGAATCTTTGCAGGGTTGATCAATCACCCTTTTCTTTTCATATGCTCAGTTAAAAATGTCAAACTCTTCTACACTTCTTCTGCTGTTTTTGCCTATATCATAATGTCATCTATGTAATGGGTAAGCTGTACACCGGGTAGCTCTAATTCATCCAAATGTTCAGCCACAATCCTATGACAAATAGTGGGGCTATGCAGATATCCTTATGGCAAGCATGTAAAGGTATATTGTTGGCACTGCCAAATGAAATCAAATTGATCTCATTGTTTCTAATCTATTTTGATAACTAAAAATAAAAATAAAACATTGGTTAACTCAATAACTTTGTACAAAGTACCATCGTCTTTCTGGATCTTTTTCATTAAAGTAATGGTATCTGGAATAGCAGCATTCAAGGAAGGAATTACTTTATTCAATTTTCCATAATCCACTGTCATACTCCATGTCTCATGTGATTTTCTTACTGGCCAAACAGGATTATTCCATTGAATATGGGTTAACACTCCTACCTTGTCATATTCCTTTGTAGTATTGGTAGTCTCATCTTGTCCACCTGGTATAGGATACTGCTTTAAAGTAATCACTTCAGAAGTTACAAGTAAAATGATTGGGTTCATTTTTATTTTACCCAATAAAACTGTATCAATTCCTATCTTCCTTACTGCAAATTGGCATCTCCCTTCAGATAAACTTAAAGCCATGCCTCTCAATATATCTATTCCAATGATGTATTCAGAAATAGGTACTATTACCACATTGTATTCTTTCCTAGGTAATTGTACAGTTGTCATTATAAGATTAACTTGTCTGGCTGATATTTTGGCCCCTTTCAATATTGTGATGGTGATAGGAGTTCCACCTTTGAACTTATCAGGGTTTTCATATTTAAGGGAGGCCTCTGCCCCAGTATCTATTGATGCCCTGGTTACAGTATTTCATCCATTTTTCCAATATATGGTCAAATTGATATGGCATCTGTAATCTTATCTACATATTACTTTAGTCTGAGCTAGGGTTTGGCCAGTTTCCTATTCTCCCTAAATATGTGACAAACTTAGATACAAAGGTTCAGCATGATCTGGAGGGGCAGTTCTTACTTCTCTATTTTGTCTAGTATCAAGTTCCATTTCCCAGCATACTGTGTACCATTTTTCCCAGTTAGGTTTTGGGTTTCCTTTTCCATTTGACCTTTTAGGGAGTTTTTTTCTCCAGTTAAATTTTGAACTTCCTTTTCCATTTCTTTTCAAAATGATGTTCTCATCAGTGAATTCCTTTTTCAAAATTTTAAATTCATTGTCTAGTTTATCTTCTATTTCCTTCTTCAGCTGCTCCAGAAGAATTGTTTGTCCTTATGAGCAGTTCATAGTCTCTTCTGAAGTTTCAGATGGAAGTACATTCTCAGCTCTGACCTCTTTGCTGTTTGTGTTTTGGTCTTTATCCCCGTAGAAAGATTCTATTGTTTTTTTGCCCCTCTGCTTTTTCTTGTTCATGATTGTGATTGAGCGTTGTGGCTTCTGGTTCTTTCAGTCAGAAGCTACAGCACTTTATTGAGCTGATGGGTGAAAAAGCTAAAAGTGGGTTTTTGTTTTGTTTTTCCCTGATCAGCCTTGTGGTTAGCTTATTAAGTGTTGGGGTGGGGTGGTCTGGTCACAGATCTCCTCAGCTGAACTGAGGCAAAGGCAAGCTCAGGGGTGGTAATCCCAGCTGCGCTATTGTCTTTCTCATTCCCCTGGAGTACTGAGGCATGCTGATGCATGTTCCCATCCCTCCTAAGTCTGAGGCTTGCCTGGGTCCTAGTGGGAGTTTTCTCTGCCCTGGGTCCTCTGTCCTTCTGGTTTGCCTCTGCCACTGTAGGAGGACTCCCCCTTAGCTCTTTTCATAGCCTTAGGTGTTATGACACTATCAGTCCTTTTGCTGTTTCCAGTGATCTAGGATTTTTCTTGGGAAATATTTTATGGTTCTTTCACGGGGGAAGAGAGATCATTTACTGATCACTCCTCCATTCTGGCTCCCAGAAGTTCAAGTAGGTGACTTACCAAAGTTTAATCTTCAGGCTGAAGGTCTCAGGAGCTGCTGTGCTGATATCTGGTGCTTGGTGGCTCTCACTGGCTCAGTTCGGCTTGTGTCCCTCCCTTGGTGCCACTCTGCCAGTTCCACCTGCTGCTCTCAGGTTTCCCGGGACCCTTCCGCTGCACTGTGCGCTGTGAGCTCACCCCTGTGGAACAGATCCTTCCCGTGGACCTTCCAGTCTCCGTAGGTGCATTTCTTTTGTCAGTCTTCAGCCTCATCCGAGTTAAATGAACAGCCTTTCCTTCAGGTTGGGACCCCCCAGACTGCTCTTGTGAAGGACAGCCTGAAGGCTGAGATTCCTAAGCAATCTAGTTAACTATTTTTCTATCTGATTTTTTTTTTTCCCTTGAGCAGCTCAACTGTTTTTACATGTGAATACGGTAACCAGTTAATAAAACCCAGCCTCTTCTACTTACCCCTGCCAATTCATTCCCCAGTCTTATTGGGGTTCCTTGAAAACATCATTCTTTTCCAGAATTCCAGGTTCCCCATACTATAACCTCATTTCCCAGTTTTCAAAGGGTCCCATGTTCTTGGTCTATCTCTGGCTAGTGACAAAACAGTTATCCATCTCAGCCTGGAATTGTTGTTTCTTTGTAGTTCTTTTCTTTGCTGTTTCTTCTTCTAAATCCTTTCTGCCTCCAAATGGAGATTATATCTTGTGACTCTGTTTGTGATGCCAAATGTATCCATAATGCAATATTCATAGCACTGGTGGTGCCTATAAATATGCCAGCATAGTTCTCAATACCAAAATATAAAAGATTCTCCATATAGAAGGCAAAAGAAAATAATTTATTTAGATATCAGAAAAACAAATCTCAGAACCAGAAAGCAAAATCCAGCATGGTGACCAAGAAGTTACCGTAAACATGATCACCATAGGGATCAAAACATTCCAAGCCTTGTTCCTGTCAGTCAGGGCCTTCTTGCAAGCAAACATTCAGGAGCCAGAGCCTAGTAGCAGAATTGCCTGTGTCCTCTCCCCTCTACCTTGACCATACTCACTCACTTCCTCCTGGTTGTGCTCCACCCTTCCTCCTCCCACAACTTGTGACTTGTGCTTTAATAGGTCTATTAAAGAATAGGAAAGATTTTCAATTCAAATTACCATTAAATAAGATTTGAAAGTCATCAATTATTAATTATTATTGTTATGTTAACTGCTAACCTGTTATAATTACAATTAAAGAATTATATATTATCGATTATTACTGAAGTGAATATCTGTGTTAAATAATGTTATAATTTTTATTTTTAATTATAATAAATAGCAGTAATACTACTGATAGTGAACATTTATGTACCACTTACTCTACAGAAGGCATGACTTAGAACTTTAGTAATATTTCCTTTAATCATCACAAAAGTGGGACCTAGTTGCTATTATTATTCCCATTTTCAAGAAGAAGAAAATGAGGCCATAGAGGTTATGTGATATTACACAGAGTGACTGAGCCAGAAAGTATCTTCTGAACTTAAAGATTGGTACTATGTTCATTGGGATGCTTTGATGCTTGATTGGAAGAATGTATAGCATTAAATGGTAGTTATGTTGAATTTTAATGAGAAACATACCAATATTTTTAAAAAATTTAACTTAGTATCACTTGATTGTGTGTGTTTTTATCATTTATATATCTAAAGCTTTTAAAGCTTAAAATTCCAATAAGAATTTTGTGACACTAAATATGGAGTCAGTAATTGCCATGAGATTTTACTAATCAGTGGTTTTTCAGTCATTTCTGGATTTTCATGACCCCATTTATTTATCTGGGGGGGCGGATACAGAAAGATCCTGCAGTAATTTTCCATTTCCTTTTCAAATTCATTTTACAGATGAAGAAACCCAAGTAAACAAATTTAATTCACTTTTCCAGGGTCATACACCTAATGTGTCTGGGGCCAGATTTGACTGACTCCAGGTCAGGTACTCTCAGCAGTGCACCACATATCTGACATGAGATACCTACTCTTAACTCTCCTCCCAGGCCCCTTCCAGATTTTGGGCATCAGTAGAGATAAAGGTAAGGAAACCTGGCTATCCTTATATACCTTATATAGAATAGAATATATTTACTCCCTGTTTCAAATTCATAAATGAAAATGAGAAATCAGGCTTCTTTACTCTCAACAACTTAACAGAGCTTAGGATAACCTTCAGTCTCATCAGTTCTGTACATTTCTTTCTCCACATCATACCCACTCACAATTTCAGTTCTAGACCCTAAAATTCTCTCAGTTTAGTTGCTTTCTCCTTGGGTGTTTTAATTTTCACAGTGCCTGGAGGAAAGAGTATCTCTTTATGGTTTTAGGGGTAGATCAAAAGACTTTTTTGGATGTTTCTAATGTTATAGAATGTGTTCTGTGCCCCCAATAGGGTTTTTCTCTTTACTAATTACTAGTTAATAAAAATTAATCATACTTAAGCTTTTAGCAAGAGATAATTAATACAATGGTACAGTAAGAACAGTGGATAAAAATTCCCACCAAAAGGATGTGTGCAGCACACTTCTACTGGTTCATGTGGAGTGCAGAATATAGTGAATTAAAGTTTAAAGAGCATATAGCAAAGAGGTAACTCACAGCTTCTATGTCCTGGAAGATCTTTCACTCCCCTTTTAGAGAGAGTGACAAAGTTCACATTAGGTGTAGTAAAACTTTAGTGATGGGCTTTGTCAAGAACATGGACCCTGAGTTTCCTCAGCATAGCATAGCCCATATGTCCTTGGCTTCTGATGCAGACACTCTTCCAGGGATAGGGATAGGACTAGGACAACAATGAAAAAAGACTGACAACTCCAACGATAAAATCCTACTACAGGCTAGTGGCTGAGGGCATGATGGCATTCAAAATCAAGGCCTCCATCCTTTTCCTTCCCAGTAACTGATTTTTTTTCTCTGTTGTTTCTCTCTCTCCTCTTCACCACCAGGCACTAGAATTCCCTATTCTGATATAGATTAGTGGTTTTAATCTAGCTCTGTGAGGCATAAAATATCAATCAACCAATCTTAGTAAATTTCCTGTCCCACCTATGATTATTACCTAGGCCTTGTTCTGACACAGTAGAGTAACTTGATTGATTTAATCAAATCATACCCAAACTAAAACTAGAATTATCATAATTTCCTCTTCCGAGTGCTTTTTTTTTTTGCACCTTTCTCTTTTTGCTGTCTTTGAGTCTGTTGGGCCCTTGGATCTCTATAGAAGCAAAATGAGAGCAAGACAGTGGGCTACACTTAGTTTTTATTTTAATTAGAAAGGAAAAGGAATACAATTTATTTTTTTTAATTTTTTTTAATCTTTTCAAAAAGCTTTAATGTTTCTTGTACCGTTGCATTTCTTTAGAGACATTGCTAACAACTTTACAGTCATTTTAGTTACCTGTTGTGAACTAGAACTAATGGACAGGAATAGAATGAGTACTACTCTGGTACTTGTTAGATAAAATTTTAAGAGATATACATCATGTTTAAATTAGTATGTGACCACCTTTAGCTAGAAGTATAAAACTAGTAAACAATCATTTTTGCTGATGATAAACTGGTGAAAAGATATGCCATGACTAAAACATAATAGTCATGTTTAACTTGTTAAAATTGGATAAAACTTACGTAAAAGATGAAAGCTCTTCAATACACAAAAATTTTTCCACAGGTATTTCTGACAAGTGCCCAGTAAGAATGAAAATAAACTATTTCCTTACTTCTGAATTTGTCAGATCTCCTTAGAGTATATTGAAAATATAGTGATATTAGATACTAGAGATTTAATTCAATAGATTTTTATTAAGTCCCCAGTATGTGTAGGATACTGCGCATACAGAAAGGAAAACAGCAATCCTTGCTCCCAAGGAGATTACATTTTGCTTAAATTTGGGGAGTTCAAAGTGTCATTCTTGGATACACAAATTCTAATAAGAAGTATTCATTTGTTCTCTCCAGCAGTACACATTTTGTCAAAGTGATCAGTAACCTTCCATTATAGAAAACCATCTTTTGTGAAAAATTGAATTAGTGTTCTTTATGGCTACCAGAATATAAAGAAGTATTTTTTGAAAAGAGAAACCCTCAGATATGTCTTACTTGCTTTTTTCACATAAAACAAACCCCTTCTGTGAAAAAAATGTGGAAACATATATGGTTAAGCATTATAGTATATTCACAATGTAATATCACACATTCGAATGAGGATTAAGAAATTTCGTTTAATAATTAATTGACTTTCCCATGATTTTGTTTACAGATATCTGAAATATAAGACATTGAATAAATATAATTTATGAAACAAGGCAAACCTTTTAAATGCTTTACTTAAACAGTAGTTCTTAAAAGAAGTACCACATGCATAGATTTGTTTTAGAAAAGAATTATTAAAATCCTGTTTTTCAATATGCAAGGAAAGTCACAGCATGATGTTATCCTGAAGAAAAATGAAGGTGGCAGAGGGAATAAATCCTTGTCAATACTGTATTTTCATGGTGTATATGTTGATTGAATGGTTTATAAATAGATTCCATTTTACAGATTATAAGTTATCAAAACATTACATGACTAAGTACACCTCTGCATTGAAAGGCTATTGTCATTTTTTTTTTTTTGGAAAAAAAAATTACTATGCTCTGAGCTGAGAAACTATGCAAGTAAAATAAATACTTTAAAAAAAACTTTGATATCCCAACACACATAAAAATTGCTTAATACACAAGAGCATAAAACTAAAAACACATAAATTATGAGAAAATAGTAATATCTATCTAAATATTTAGTTATTTTGGCAAAAAAACAGGTGATGGATTCAATTCCAGTGTTTTGCAGATGTGTGTGTGTGTTTGTGTGTGTATGTGTGTGTGTGTGTGTGTGTGTGTGTGTGTGTTCCTGTTTCTTGGAACTCAAGGTGCCAAAGTACTCATCTGAGCAGATTTGAGGTATTCTTGGCTTTTTCTCATTTGATTGACTCAATGGCACTTCACATCCATAGAGTACTTAACATTTAAATTAGTGTATCGTCCTAAGTCTAATATTTCCATGGGAGAAATCACTATTAAACCCTTTTTACAGATAAGAAAAGGATAAAGGCAATATAATAAGTAAAGTAATTCATCATACATTTCCAAGTCAGTAATAACCAAAATTTAAATCAAGAGTTGGTACTTTTCTAAGATTACATTTAATTTTGGAAAATGCATTTCAGCATTAGATTTAGAATAGAGAAGCCCTCCTCCAACTCAGTTCAACAAGGAAAATTCCTTTTCTGACAGAAAGTAAGCCTGTGAAATGACCTAAACAAATTACCTGGCATATAGATCATCCCTTCAAAAACAAGTTCTTAAAAAAAAAAAAAAAACAATAAATAAACTAGCAAACATAAGATTTCTTCATGTAGGAAAAATATCAATTAGAGCAGGTATTTGTTAATATAAGGCACTCGTGCTTAGAGTAAAATGAAGGTTTCATGTGAAGTTTACTTTTTCCATGAAAATAAGTAATAGTCTTTAGAAGTGACATCCAGAACAGTATGCTATTTCAAGTAGAACTGGGCTGAGAGTTTAGTTATTTTAGCCTCACTCCAATAAATGACTTTTACTTCTGAATCTAGTGAAAGCTGGACACAAAATTCAGTTCTGGCTAATATCAAAAGAAGGCTCCTTGGCTTGGAGTTGTCTTCAGTTAGAGATTTTGTTATGTTTGATCTGGCTGATCCTGTACAAGGATTTTGAAGTTTGGTAATGTAAGATTGCTTAAGGCACTTGGCAAGATGTGTTCTGATGTGCCCCTGGGCAATATGTTATTTGCTTCTAAACTTTTCACCAAGCATGTGGTTTTGAACTATCTCCATGTTGGTCTCCATTCTTTTTTGCAGGCAGTTCTTCATCTTTCTTCTTTCATTCACTCATTCATTCATCCATTCACTTATTTATTTATCTATCTATTTTTTATCTATATATTTATTTATTTAGTTGATGTTCTGCAATCAAGATTTTAACCGCCCCCACACCCACACCCCGCTACCCCACTCCCTCACCAAGATGGCTTTAAATTCTGTATAAGTTCTACATATACTTTCCTATTGATCTTGAGTATGGTGTCAGGCATTGGTCTATGTCTAGTTTTCAGCCACACTGTTATCCAGTTTTCCCAGAAATTATTGTCGAACAGTGACTTCTTATCCCAGAAGCTAGGGTTCTTGGGTTTATCAAACATAAGATTGCTATATTCATTGTCTACTATGTCTTGAGTACCTAGTATATTCCACTTGTCTACCCTTCGGTTTCTTAGCCAGTAACAAGTGGTTTTGATAATTGCTGCTTCATAATACAATTTGAGATCTGGTAGAGCTAGGCCACCTTCCTTAGCATTTCTTTTTATTAGTCCCCTTGTTATTCTGGACCTTTTGTTCCTCCAGATAAATTTTGATACTATATTTTCCAGCTTTAGAAAATAATTATCTGATAGTTTAATTGGTATGGCCCAAAATAAGTAAATTAATTTAGGTAGAATTGTCATTTTTCTTATATTGTCTCTGCCTACCCACGAGCAACTGATGTTTTTCCACTTACTTAGATCTGACTTTATTTGTGCAAAAAGTATCAGGGAGTTCTGTTCATATAGTCCCAGGGGTTGTTTTGGCAGGTAGATTTTCAAATATTTTATAGTGTCTACTCTAGTTTTAAATGGGATTTCTCTTTCTATCTCTTGCTGTTGGGCTTTGTTACTAATATATAAAATGCAGAAGATATGTGTGGGTTTATTTTGTAACCTGCAACTTTGCCAAAGTTGTTTATTATTTCAAGTAGTTTTTTACTTGAATCTCTGAAATTTTCTGATTATATCAACATATTGTCTGCAAAGAGCGATACCTTAATTTCTTCTTTGCCCATTCTAATTCATTCAATTTCTTTATCTTGTCTAATTACTATAGCTAACATGTCTAGTACCATATTGAATAATAATGGTCCATTATGGACATCCTTGTTTCACTCCTGATCTCACTAGAAGTTTATCACCATTGCATATATTGCTTGCAGAAGGTTTTAAGTAGCTACTGCTTTTTATTTTGTGGAAAGTTCAGAATGGGTGTTGTATTGTGTCAAAAGCTTTTTCTGCATCTATTAAGATAATCATGTGGTTTCTGTTAGTTTTTTTGGTGATATTGTCAAAAAAGCTAATAGTTTTCCTAATATTCAACCAGCCCTGCATTCCTAGTATGAATCCTACCTGATCATAATGTATTATTTTTGTGGTAAGTTACTGCATTTATTTTGCAAAATTTTATTTAAATTTTTTGCATTTACATTCGTTAGAGATATTGTTGTATAATTTTCATTCTTTTTTTTTTTGCCTCTTCCTGGTTTGAATCATTATCTATTAGTGTCAATAAAAATCTATGCCAGGCCCATTGGATCATTTAGGAGTATGAGTTATTAAATAATCAATTCTTCTGTGGAAAGAAAAAAATGGCACTGAAGTAATTACTCTCTCCACAGTTATAGAATAAAAATGTATAAAAAATAGAATCTAGGGCCAATTGTACTAATTTTGAGAATAAGATTTTAGTTCAAAAAGAAGATGTAATTAGACTTCCTCTGAACTCTTCAAGTCACCATCTTATGAGTTCCTTCCAGCAATAACTTGCAGAAAATATCAGAGATGTTAAAATGTACTTACAATATCAGGATGTTTCAGTTGTTTCTTCAGTTGAGACTTACTCACTAAAGTGCTGAGATATTTGAGTTCTATAGGGTTTTCTTTGGTTGAAATAGTGGGATTTTCCACTGTAAAACATGAAACTGAATTAATGTCCAAGTTTGATTACAGTACAAATAAAATCCAGTAGTTACTCTTGTGTTTCCACATTGATTTTACTGAATTTAGCTGATGGGGTGTGAAATCCTTATTATTATTATTATTTCTTAGCAACACCGAAATTGTTTCAGAAGACTTGACCCTCAAGGGGAGTCCAAATGTTTAATTCTTGATAATGAGTAACACAAAGAAGGAATTAGTAGCTCCTAAGTTTTCAGAAAGGGAATTATGACTGTATTAGAAGGGGAAAACATTGTCAATATTTGTTTGTTTGTTACTGAATTATTTTAAGTTAAAATCACTTAATAAAATTTTAGACCATCTAGGAAAATGAAACACTTTTAAATGATGAGAAATGTCATATTTCTCATATTATATTTCAATATATTGACTCTTTCCCGTGCCAAAGCACTTTGGAATTTTGCTGGTTAACATATTTGTTTCATTGTGGCAAATAAGATAAAAGCTTTTTTTAACCTTGAACCATTGTTTTTAAAACAAATGCACCACTAATTTTTGTAAATAGGTAATCTATATGGAAAAATGTTTTCAGATGTTTTCAGTTCTTCTCTATTTTCAAAAGATAAACATCTACTTGAAATATTTTAGGGAGTGTATTTAATCTGTTTTTCCCCCTACCACACTCAAAAATAATGATTTTCAAAATAACTGATATTTTTATAGGCAATGAAATTGTCAGGTTTTTTGAAGGGAAAGGAGTGGGGAAGTCAATTGTTTTCAGTAAATGCTGCAGTGAATCAAGCCATACAGGTCAGAAAGATGCTACATCAACCCCATTCCAAGCTATTCTGAATGTGGAAAATTAAATAAAGGTAACTTTTTAAAAATCTTTCAATTGATAAATTTGAAAACAAATTTTGATAGACTTATTTCTGCTTTTGGCAAGGACAATTTAAGTCACAGAAGAGATAAGAATTTTTTTTTTAATTTCTAAGTCACTGAACCTAAAAGATAAACTGTGAGTAGAGTAAACATAATTTGGGTCATTTTGAACTGGAAATCATTAGGAAAATATTCAATATTGAGTCCCTCAAAAATTCTAAACCAAATGACTCATTATGGGCATGAAGGTAACTTGGAATTCTTTAAGGCAATGGTAGCAGAGTTTATATCATGCAAAAAGGTATCAAGTATAGCATTGATTACCACTTATGTCTTATTTTTTAATCACCCTTTCCCTATAGTCGACAAAAATATTCAGTGTCCTTCATCTGAAAACAAGTTAAACAAATGAACAACAACAAAACAACCAAAACATCTCTTCTTTATACTATCTCCTCCAGTTATCCCAAATCCCTCTTCTCTTTCAAACTTATACTCCTTGAGAAAGTCATCCCACTTAGTCTGGTCAATTCCACTCAGTCTCTTTTAAATTCACAAAAACTTTACAGCCTCGCTTCTAACTTCAACATTGAACTGTAATTTACCTTTTTAATGGTATTACTAGTGTATTAATAGACAAATCTTATGGTCTTCCTTCAATCCACAACTTTTTTTATTTTATCCTTTTGATAACATTTGCAACTACTTGTACCACTGTCGCATTATTCAAGTGACCAACCATTTTGTCTCTTGAAATTTTCATGATTCTCCTCTGTCTTGGTTCTCATCTTATGTATTGAAACATTTCTTTACCTTCCCTGGCAGCAATGATTTTAAATTTATTTGACTTGCCCACCATACCTCCACTTTACATACTTTCTTCCATTTTCTCCTTTTCCAACTTTCTTTCTTGTAAGCTCCTTTAGGAAAAGTATTGTATTTTTTCCCTAATTATTTCTCCAACACTTAGCATTGACTATTGACTATATTTAGCACAAAGGTGGCTACCTGAAGAGGAAGGTATGATTCTCAAAAAAGTCCTTATGAATCTCAAAGTTAAGAAGGAAAATATGATGCATATCATATTAGAAACCTTCAATACTCTATCCACATATAAAGTCTCTCAAGCTGTGTGACGACAAGATCCATGACCCATTTGTAACTTATGTTATATCCATCTATCAAGGTACTCATGCTATTTTCCTTTTGGATCCATGTGACTATAGTCAGAAAAAAACTGCTTCATGAAAATCCTGACCAAGCAAGGCTACAGATCAACTTCCACAGATGAGAGGAAAATATTCCAGGTAATCAAGGAGAGTCTGTGATTTAGTAGCTTGCATTTCATGTAGCAAATGTGCCTGATTGTATCTAGCTCTTCTCTAGAACAAGAATTAGGAATTTTCTGATGGCTAAATTGTCACCATTGTCTATGAGAATTTGAGTTGCCAATAAGTGCTCTTCTAAGCATCTTTTTTGGGGGTATGGTATGATACAGTGGATAGAACACTGTCCTTGGTATCAGGAGAATTCATCTCCATGAATTCAAATCCAGCTCCCAACACTTACTGTGTGACCTTGAGCAAGTCATTTAACTCTATTTGCCTTGGTTTCTCCTCTCAAAATGAACTGGAGGAAGAAATAGGAAACCATTTTAATATCTTTGCTAAGAAAACCCAAAATGGAGTCATGAAGATTCAGACATGACTGAAATGACTAAACAACAACATCCACCTGTGGTATTCATAAAACTCATCCAACAACCCTACTTAAGATCTTAATGATCTGTATGCCACTCCCAAATTGTCTAGTGGTACCTCCAATTAAGAATTTTTGACAAAATGAAGAAGAATATAGTCTTAGCCTCAAACACAATAAAAATCAATATCGTTTGACTTGTATGTCTACCTTCCAGAAGAAATGGATTAGCAAAGGTAATCCTTTGTGTACTACAAATACTTAAAATTGAACTTTTCAGTTTGTTTGTGAATGGTATTAACTGACTTCTTCCCCTTCCCCCCAAAAAGGAATGATTGGCTTAATTTTATTTGTTGTTGTTTTCTTATCTTCATCTTTTTTCTTCTTGTAATAATTTGGGTTTTACTTAGGATTTTTGCATTGGCATAGAGAAGTCTAAATAAATCAGTGACAAATACCCCTAAATTTCTATAATACATCTTCAACACTCTTGAGATTTGTGTTGCTGTTGTTGTTATTTAATAATCATCTCAAATATTATATACTTACTGTTTTTTATAAGGGCTGCTCTTCTCTAAAAAGGAGTTAGTTACACAATGATAGAAACGGAAAGTGAGAGAGAGAGGTAGAGATGTGATTGATTTAGGTGTAAATGATGCATTCCAAAATAGGAGGGAAGGGGAGAGAGAGAGAGAGAGAGAGAGAGAGAGGAGAGAGAGAGAGAGGAGAGAGAGAGAGAGAGAGAGAGAGAGAGAGAACTTTTTTTTTCCTTGTGAACTAACCTCATCACTTAATCCTTCAGTGCTCTAGGAAATGTTTTAAGTCTACAAATTGCAGAAAATGTAAATACTTGAAGTGGCAGGAAAAATTCCCCATAGGGCAATTCTCTACACTTATGAAATCAAGAATATAGGACTTATCTTTTTCTTTAAATAAACAAGGATCTTTCCTAACCTATTTTGAAGTTAGCACCCATGACTAAACATTCTGTCATTTCAGCAAATCCCCTTGGAGAATATTTGTAATTGTCAAATTCTTAAGTGTTCCAGATTCACCTTAAAAGTAATAACAAAAGCACACAGAGAAATGGAGCCATTGTTGGATTAATATTTACTCTTAAGGAACTATTCTGATTGTTCAAATCCTGATCCATCAGGCATAGTCAAGAAATGTTTAAGTCAATTAACCAAAAACACTATGTCCAAGATTATTATATCAATGAGTACCCCAAAATACACAGAGGAACTTATTATCACAGGTTCTTTGATCTGCTTTTATAAAAGGAAAGGCAACTTTTGAGGGGTTAACAATCTCCTTTAATCAAGCACATATATCATTCACTTAGTTCAGGAAATCAACAGACAGTGCTTCTGAACTGTCTGACCTAAGCAATACAAATATCACAAATCAACAGACATGTCGAACTGCCTGACCATAGCTGTCAGAGAGGGAAGCATGACGTTTGGGTTTTCAAAGGTGGGGGAGGGGGCAGGACTCCTTAGTGGTTTCCTAGAGTCTTGTCTGCTGCACAAAGCTTCTTCCAAAATCCAAGGCCACAATATAAAACCTCACTCTCAGAGTTTTCATACCTTTTTTAGGGCCAGAGGGCATTCCAACCCTTGAGAACCAGAGTTCATTAACAAAAGATGTGGGTCTTTCTACAAATTTTCCTTAATCAAACTCCCCTTAATGGGTAGACCCAATAATGGGTGGGGAAGATCTTTAATCACATTAACAATACAAATGTATATACTGTTTCTCGTTAAAGTAATTCTTTTCTGTACTTTACTCCTAGTAAAGACTCTTGGTTGATAAAGGTAAGAGTCAATCAGAGGCATTATATTTTTTATCACAGTAAAACATATTACTTTGCTTGCCCTTACACTTATTCCAATTTCTGTTTCTAAGTACCACAAAAAAAATGCATTTTCGTTTTCCATTTAAAAAGAAAAGGTTATAATATGAACTTCAGTATGACTGATTATGCAAAATTAGGAATTATAAAAGAACATAACATAGTTTGCTCACAGTACTTTTCATTCATCAGGATTCTGGGTTTATCTCAAAAATTTATATGAATTTGAATTAGTTGAATGACCAGTTAAGTAACTCCTGGAGGCCAAGAAACAAATCTCCATAATTCTCTTTGGTAGCATCTAGCAGCATTAATTCACAAGTCATCTTTTGTTGAAAGGCAATGTCACAGAGTTCTAGAATATTCAAAATAAGTCAGGCAAACCTCAGATAACTTTTATCTCTTTGACCATCTTTTTCATTTAGTTTTTCTCAGCCTCAGCTTATATATCTATAAAAGAACGATAACAGTATGATTTGCCTCAAAGAGTTACTTTTGAGAGAAACATGAGGGTTATAAATAAAGCACATTGCAAATTTTGAAATGTGAGGTACTTTAAAAAAAGACTTATTAACATTGATGATATGATGATGAAGAACTATGGGACTGCAGGTGATCAATCTTTATAGATCAACTTTACTCAGTTTGGAGATGAGAAAACAATCCCAGAGAGTGGAATAGCATGCCCATTGCCATAAAGCTAGATAATATAGCTGAAATTCTCACCTAGGTTTTCTGATCAGAAATCCATTTCATTAATTTGTTTATTTTAATGCCATATTATTTCTGATGGCAATTTTTGCCTTCTCACCCAAAACATCTTTAAAACTCTTGCAAAGAAACCTACTTTAAATCTTTAAACTATTGTTAAGAGAACACCACTGGTTAACTATATTAACAATTTAGAGAAAAATATATTTAAAATAAATAAAACTGTGCAAATCATTCATTGTTCAGTAATTCAGTTGTATCCTATGCTTCATGACCCTGTTAGCAACAGCCCATCAATATCTTCCATGGAATTTTCTTGGTAAAGATACTGGGGTGGTTTCCAATTTATTTCTACAGTGGATTGAGGCAAGCAGAGGTTGAGTCACTTGGACAGCATCACACAGCTGGTAAATGTCTGAAACCAGATTAGAACTCAAGTCTTTCTGACTCCAGACCCAGTGCTCTCTTCACTGAGCCACTTGCCTGCCTCTGCATGTATGTTAGATGACTCAAGTGTAAAAAATCATCTTTACACATTTTAAACACATTGCTATATGAATATTTGCTGAAATTATTTTCACCTCCCCCACAGTCCATAAAATACTTGTAAAGAAGAACTCTCAACAAATTCTAGAGCAGCAGAAGCCACAGAACAAGAGAGTGGAGGAGATTTCTAGTCCAGAGTGATCTGAAACACTGACTAGAAAGGTCTGTCACACCAGACATGGAAGCATAGCCCAACCCAGTCTTGGCCAATCAGCACAGAAAGGAGCAAAACCCAGCAGGCTTCAAGGACAGAATTTTGAGCAGCAGCACAGATTCCTCAACCCTCAGGCACCAAAGGTCAGTGAGCAGGTCTTTTCAGCTGGCTGAGAAAGGAATAGAGTGTCCCCCAAACTTGGGCCTTCTCAGGTGGCAGCAGTGGAGACAACAGCAGACAAGACTCCCAAAGCAGGCAGTAGCCCACATCCATTGTGGAAGGTCTCAGCATAAACCCCTTGAGGGAAATGAGCCCTGTGTGGTTGTCCTGCCCCCACCTGAGCACCTGATCTTAATCTCCCACTGAATAGTGGCCCTGCCCCTGTCTAAAGTCCCTGAGGGTTTGGAGCAGCTCATCTGAATCTCAGCCCCCAGTGGTGGGTTGGCAGAACTGGAGGTGAAGTGGTTGTGGAGAGAAAAGTCAGAAGTCAAGTAACCGGTTGTGAAAATGCCCAGAAAAGGGAAAAAGAATAAGACCATAGAAGGTTGCTTCCCTGGAGAACAAGTGTCTCTCCCAATCCTTTTGAATGACGAAGAACAAGGCATACTGTCACGGAAGTGAAGACCTCTGTCTCCAGGGCCTCCAAAAGGAACTTAGATTGGGTCCAGGCTATAGTTAAAAAACAAGTTAGTAACTTACTAAAGAAGAACCAAAAAAATGCTGAGGTTTTAAAGAGGATAACTCAACTGGAAAAAGAGGTCCAAAAAGCCAATGAGGAGAAGAAGGCTTTAAAAAGCAGAATTAGCCAAATGGAGAAGGTTCAAAAGCTCATTCAACAAAACAGTTCATTGAAAGAGAGAATTGAGTTCAGAGAAATGAATGACTATGAGATAAACCAAGCAGTTTGTAAACAAAACCAAAAGTCTGAAAAAATAAAAGATAATGTGAAACATCTCACTGGAAAAACAACTGACCTGGAAAAAAAGATCCAGGAGAAACAATTTAAAAATTATGGGACTACCTGAAATTCATGATCAAAAAAGTGCCTAGAAATTACCTTTCATGAAATTCTCAAGAAAAGTTGCCCTGATATTGTAGAACCAGAGGGCAAAATAAATATTGAAAGAATCCACCAATCACTTCCTGAAAGAGATGCAAAAAAGAAACTCCTTGGAATACCATGGCCAAATTTCAGAGCTTTCAGATCAAGGAGAAAATACTGCAAGCATTCAGAAAGAAACAATTTGAATATTGTGGAAATACAATCAGGACAACACAGGATCTGGCAGCTTCAACATTAGGGGATAGAAGGGCTTGGAATGGGATATTCCAGAGGTCAAAGGAACTGGAATTGAAACTAAGAAACACTACCCAGCAAATCTGAGTATAATACTTCAAGGAAGTAAATGGTCATCCAATGATACAGAGGACTTTCAATCATTCATACTGAGGGAAAGACCAGATCTGTATAGAACATTTGACTTTACAATACAAGAATCAAGAGAAGCATGGAAAGGGGAACAGGAAAGAAAAATCATAAAAGACTCTCTAAATCTGAAATGCTTACATTGTTACATGGAAAGAAAATAATTATAACTCTTGAATCTTTTCTCAGTATTTGGGTAGATGGAGAGATTGTACACACACACACACACACACACACACACACACACGTATATATATAGACAGAGGGTCCAAGGTGTGTTGAATCAGAAGAGATGATATCTACACAAAGTGAACATAAAATAAAATAAAATAAAAATTGAGGGGTGAGGAAGGAAAATACCAGAAAGAGAAAGGGAGAAATAAAAGGGGGCAGGCTGTAACTCATAAAAGAGATAAGAAAAATCTTTTTCAATGGAGGAGACAAAGGAAAAGGGGAGAGGGGGATAATGGCACTACTCTCTCCACATGTAGCTGAAAGAGGGAATAACATGCTCACTAAATTGGATATGAAAATTTATATCACACCACAGGAAAGCAGGGGAGGAGTCAACAAGTGGGGTGAGGGGAACAATAGAAGGGAGGAAGACAAATGGGACAAAGGAGTTATTAGAAATAAACACTTTTGAGAAGGGACAAGGTCAATAGTGGGGGGGATTAAGGGGGGTAGAGTAGGACAGAAGGCAATATAATTAGTATTACATAACATGATTGTTATGAAAATCTTTTGCAAAACGACACATGTTTAGTCTGCATTGGATCGATTGCCTTCACAGTGGGCTTGGGGGGAGGGGGAGGGAGAGAATTTGGAATTCAAAGTATTAGCCATGAATGTTGAAAATTTTTATTGCATATAATCGGGGAATAAGAAATACAGGGAATGGGATACAGAAATTTATCTTGCCCTACAAGAAAAGAGAAAAGATGGAGATAAGGGAAGGGTGCTGTGTGATAGAAGTACATTGAGGGAAGGAGTAATCAGAATGCAAGGTATTAGAAAATTAAGGGAGGGGCGTGATGAGGAGAAAAATTTAACATGTTACAAAGTGAGGTAAAAGCAATTAGTATTAAAACAATTGACTGAATTAATTACTGAGAATAAATCAATGACATCTTTAGTTTGGGGAAAAGAATTTTTGTCTAAATTTCCTAGAGGAACCTTTGGTAAAATTTGACATTGATGGAAAAGTTAAGGTTTTAATGGTAAATTTGATTTTATGATTGTTATTTAATCAGGAACTAGAACATGTATAGAAAGGCATGTAAGCCACTTAAGACTTGCCTCAAAAGATTTTCCTTAGCCAAAGTGAAATTATAATCATATTTGAAACCTAGTTATTGGAACTTGCCATTTTTAGATGCTATGGGACTATTACGGGACTGTTCTTCTGAGCTTAAATCCAGGTATGGATAGCAAGAAAGGCGGTCTGAGTCTCCAATCCATGATGCCAATAAGCCTGTGAGATGCTGGTATGAACTGAAAAAGGTGATCTCATGGGAAGGGTGGGAGAGTAGCTGTTCAGCCTGGGCTGTGGTAAGATTCTCCTGACTCAGTTTCCCCACTGACACTTGGCAGACTTTAAGCCTGACTCAATGCAAGTGGACAAGCTAATCCTGCCTGGAATTGACATGAAGTTGGGGAGATATGTTATCCCTGAAATGTCCCTACTCTTGGTGGCAATATCTTATAGTCAAAAAGTTTGTAAGTTTAATACCAGATCTATTAAATTATAGATTATTGGTAGGGGAACATCTGAGGTTAAATCTAAAATTAAGCTATTAGGCATAGAGCTTTAGACTAACAACAATAAGTTAGGGTGCTTTAATTCTTAGTAGTACTGTGGAGACAATTAGGTCAAGAGCTTGTGAAGTTAGCAACATAAATATTATTTGTGTCTCAGTTGGTTAATGTTTAAAAAAAATTCCATATTTTAAAGAATTTAAAAATTAAAAAATTCCAACCATTAAAGCATTTATTAAAAAAAAATATCACCTGGTCAAATGTATGAATTCTTTTATATGTTATAAACTATGTTAAAAATGAAAAATTAAATTTAAAAAAAGAAAATATTTTCAACTCTAACTTCTGCAGTATGATTATATATTATCCTTTTCTTCTTTTGGTGTTTGTGTAATTGTAAAGAATTCCATTAAGTGGTTTGTTTTAATCAAACAACTAATATTAATAGATGTGAAGCAGGGCAGAAAAAATTCATCTATGACCTTTATTCATTTGCAAATACTTCCTGAGGGAATAAAGCAAATACAAAATTACTGAAGAATATTTCACTGGAAAAAAAAAAAATCAAGATCTGCTAAGTGTAATGAGAAAACTCTTAATAGTGAACCTTGTGTGTTGTACAATATAATCTTTATTTTCAGCATGGATACCCTCTATAGTATAGGATCATTAAATTGTAGGTTTTGAGGTGGAAAAAGCCTTAGATATAATATATTTCAACTACCTCACTACCTTCACATTTTACAGGAGAAACAGTGAGCTAGTAGGGTAACTTTAACAAAGTCACCCTAATAGTACTGCCACAAAACAAAGGTCATCTGTAATTCATTTAAAGACATCCCCAGTTGGAAGACTAGGAAAGGAGGGTATTGAGTCTCCAATTATTGGATACAGGTAATTTCTTGTAGAACTACTACTAATTACTATGTAATTCTTACTTTTACTGGAAAGCAATCTCTACATTCCCTTTCACACCTAATCCTCCTGTTTCCCCTCAATAATTCCTTCTCATTTGTCCTTCCAGTCAAAGTAGTGTAAGTCTTACTCTTTAAAGACTGGTTATTATATATTTGAAAACAGTAACCATGTCCAACGTAAGTTTCTCTTCTCTAGGGAACATTCCTCTTTTCTCTGTTCTTTCCATTTATAATGGAAACAATAGGATACTACTCAAGTGTTTTCAAACAGGGGTAATAATATTATTAAACTGATGTAATTTTTTTTCTGTCTTTAGGTAAGACAAAGTAGGTAAATGTTTTTAGACATAAAGGATTATATTGTAGGCAAATTAGGAGATTGTGGGAGAACATATCTGACAGATTGATGCACAAGAGGAGTTAACACACAAACAATAGATTGAATGGAGCCAAAGAAGTAAAATCAGTAGTTTTAATTACATGAATACCACTACATTGTCCATGTACTAAGATGATTGGGGAAAATGGAAAATAGCCTATATTTTCTAAAATGTTCATAGGGAACTCTCTTTATTGTAGGAAACAATTGGATATCATTGGGATGCCCACAAATTGGGAATGGATGAACAAGTTTTAATAAACGATTGTGATGGAATACTACTGTGAAAAAGTTATGAGCTCGAAGATTTTAGAAAAAAAACATGAAAAGACTTCTATTAAATACTAAAGAATGAAATAAGCATAACCAAGCAAACACTGTAACAGCAATATTGTTTTTTTTTTCAGGTTTATTTTTATTTATTTAACTTTTTACATTCATTTTCACAAAACTTTGGGTTCCAATTTTTTCTCCCCTTTTTATCCTCTCCCCCACCCCAATACCCCTAGCAATCTAATTTTCCCTATCTCCAATCTGCCCTCTCTTCTGTCATCCCTCCCTTCTCTTGTCCCCATCTTCTCTTTTGTCCTGTAGGGCCAGATGACTTTCTATTCCTCATTAACTGTATGTCTTATTTCCTAGTAGCAACAACAATACTAAACAGTTGTTCCTAAAACTTGAGTTCCAGATTTTCCCCTTCCCTCCCTCCCCACCTATTCCCTTTGGGAAGGCAGGCAATTCAATATAGGCCCTATCTGTGGTTTTCCAAATGACTTCCCTGATAGTCGTGTTGTGTAAGACTAACTGAATTACCCTCCATCCTATCCTGCCCCTCATTGTTTCTCTTCTGTCTTTTCATCCTGTCCCTCCCTGAGTGTTGACTTCAAATTGCTCCCTTCTCCCATTGTCCTCCCTTCCATCATCCACCCCCCCTTGCTTATCTCCTTCTCCCCCACTTTCCTGTCCTGTAAGATAGGTTTTCATACCAAAATGACTGTGCATTTTATTCATTCCTGTAGTCAAATGTGATGAGGGTAATCTTCTTGTTTTTTTTTTTCTCAGCTCTCCTCTTTTTCCCTCCACTAAACGGTGTCCTGCTTGCCTCTTAAATGACATATAGTTTACCCCATTCCATTTCACCCTCTTTCCTCCCCCTACCTTTCTCTCTCACCATTTACCTTAATTTCTTTTAAGATATGGTCCCATCCTATTCAATTCACTCTGTGCTCTCTGTCTCTATATGTGTGTGCATGTGTGTATGTGTGTGTGCGTGCATGCATGTACATGTGTGTGTGATCCCACCAACTACCCAAATACTGAAAAGTTTTAAGAGTTACAAATATTGTCTTTCCATGTAGGAATGTAAACAGTTCACTTTTGATAAGTCCCTTATGACTTCTCTTTGCTGTTTACTTTTTCATGCTTCTCCTCATTCTTGTGTTTGAAAGTCAAATTTTCTTTTCAGCTCTGGTGTTTTCATCAAGAATGCTTGAAAGTCCTCTGTTTCATTGAAAGACCATATTTTGCCCTGAAGTATTATACTCAGTTTTGCTGGGTATGTGATTCTTGGTTTGAGTCCTAGTTCCTTTGACTTCTGGAATATCCTATTCCACGTCCTTTGATCCCTTAATGTAGAAGCTGCTAGATCTTGAGTTATCCTGATTGTATTTCCACAATACTGGAATTGTTTCTTTCTAGCTGCTTGCAAGATTTTCTCCTTGACCTGGGAGTTCTGAAATTTGACCACAATGTTTCTAGGAGTTTCTCTTTTTGGATCTCTCAGGTGGTGATCAATGGTTTCCTTGAATACTTATTTTGCCCTCTGATTGTAGAATGTCAGGGTAGTTTTCCTCGATAATTTCATGGAAGATGATGTCTAGACTCTTTTTTTTGATCATGACTTTCAGGTCATAGCATACAGTGAGTCTTTCTACTCCGCCATCTTGACTCCACCCCCCCCCTGCTGCCTTTAATTTAACAAGAGTGAAGGAGACACCACCTGTGTGTCCCTAAAGCAGGTTTCAGCAATATTGCTTTTAAAATGACTTTGAGTGAATAAGTTCTTTTCTTTATTATAAATATCCAAATTAACAATAAAGGGCAAATAAAAAAAGATGGTATTTGCATCCAGAGAAACAACTGATAGATAGAAAATAGAAAAAATTTTCCATATATGAATGCATGCATGCTTGTTACACAGACACCAATTCGTGTCTAACAGTAGCCATGTCTAGGGTGAGGGAAGGAAGAAAAAATGACAGAAAGAAATTTGCATGATAATATTATTATGTATTTGAAACAATAGCAAATTCTGTATAGTGGATTTGCATTTTGGTTAACAATCATCTTTTTTATTGCACTGTTATAGAATTATTTATAGAAATTCTTGTTTTATTTCAAAAATTAAATAATTAAATAAATTGAAATAATTTAAAATAATAATTTAAATAATTTAAAATAATAGCAAAATGAAGGAACTGACTAGCAGCATGGTTTCCATAAAAATCTGGGAAAACTTATTTGAAGTTATGCAAAGAAAATTGAGCATAACCAGGAGAACACTGTAAATACTAAGAGAAATACTGCAACGATGATCAACTGTGCAAGACCTATGTACTCTGATCATGACAGTGATTCAACACAATTGTGAAGGACCCATGATGAAAATGCTATCTAATTCAAGAGAGAGAACCTGCGAATGAAGATTGAAGAGCATTTGTAACTCTATTTTTCTTATTTATGTTGACAGCTTTCTTTTGCAATATAGCTAGTATAGAAATACGTTTTTCAAGATTTCACATGTATAAGTGAGAGCAAATTGCTTGCCTTCTAAAGCAGGGGGAGGAGTGAAAGGGAGTGAGAGAACTTGGAACTCAATTTTAAAAAAAAGATAAAAACTATGCATGTAATTAAGCAATATTTAATTTCATATGTTTGTATATATGTGCATATGGAATATCTGTGCCCAACCTGTGGTAGTGCATTCTGAATTCATATTGATCTGATCAGCCACATTCTGACACACTGAAACTTCATTTTATAATGGTGATGTCATTTTGGTCCTGTTTTAAACAAAAGACAACAACCAACCATATATGTGCATATGTTTATTGTATACGTATGTGTCTAATAAATGTATATCTACCTATCAATAGCCATAGAGTGTAGTGCTCAAATGATTCTCAAAGGAATCACTGTCTCAAAAGTCAGAGAGGAACAGAGTACGTATTCTAGACTTGGCGGAAAAGTAGTGCAGTGTATATTTGTATGCATGTATACAAAACAAACCAACATACACATTTGTTAGACATCTTATAAAGCAATTAGTCCTTAATTTCTTTTTTTCTCAGTTCTCTTTTTTATCATGGATTATGTTTGTAATATAATGCAAATGTTTGATGGTTTTTCAGATTAAAAATATTATCCTTTTTTTTGAGAATTGTAAGTTTAATGGGATAAAATCTTCCTTGTCCTTTACTTGGGGCTCTGGTACAGAGCCAATTAAACTCTGGGCCTGAGGTATTCTCACACTTTTCCAATTAAAAGCTGACATCCAAGCTTCTCAGCACTAAGCCAATCATGTGCTGAGTCTTTGAAAACAGTATGCATTGCATTGCTTGGAGGGAAAGAACTTGTCAATGGGAACTTGCTTGCAATGTCAGAACTCCCTGGATTGGTACCTTACTAAATCTTGCCTTCTGGTATCCTAATAGCAATATTCCTAATAAATATTTGGTTGTGTCTTGGAGGAGGATAGTTTGTTGTAATTTGTGAACCAACCATGGAGATGGACATGTATATTCATAGTAGATGCTATGGGTATTACATAGCAATGGCACAGGATTTGACAATGAGGATGGGCTTGCAAAATATGAAACCTCCATCTGGAAATAGGAGGGTTTTAGGGAAGGAAAAGAGAGTTCTGGGAGGGAAGATTTACCTTATTCTTCCCTGTTGATAGAACTGGCTAAAAGCACAGGACTTTATGAAAACTGGGAACCAACACCTGCAGATGGAAGAACCATGGATTTAGAAGGATGTTTACAAGGAATACCAACAGAAATGGGGAAACAAATGAAAGGGATATGTAGAAGAGGATGGGCATTATTGATACATCTTCATACTATATGTAAAAGTAGAGACAAACAACTTGAGGAAAATGTTCAGTTGGAAAAGGAGTTAGCTGATTTGCATGAGAAGTTTTCTCTGCTATAATGAAAGAATTCTGCTTTAGAAGAGGAAGCTAGAAAGTATGCAGTAGTACCAGAAAAGACAACTATGAGAGTGGTTCGGAAAAGGAAGGGAAAAGATTACAAAAAGAAGATATATTCAGCCCTTGCATCTCTGGAACATGATTGGGACCCAGAGACTTGGGAGAAAGACACAGAGGAGGAAGACGAAGCAAAATCAGATGAAGAGCTTTCTAGGAATTTGGATGCTCCTTTAGTAATATGAAGAAAACGGTAGAACCAGGAGGGCCACGCAATGTTTAAGGAAGTAACTGGATACTTTACTCAGCAGGAGGTTATAGATACATTAAGTTGATTCACTCCCCAAAATGGAGAATTATTAGTATCTTGGATGGTGAAAGTCATTGATGAGGGCGCTAGAGGAGCACATTTAGGGAAACTAGATTGTTTGAAATTAATAGGTATTAATCCCTTTGTACAACAATCTTTTGGGGACTACCATGTTCAAGGAGGCAGAGCCAGGACTAATTTCTTAACTCTGGCTGCCAAGAGATGCAATAAAGTTTATCCCATTACCTCTATATGACCTAGTGGAGAAAGACCTTAGTATTCACTTAGGTACTATATGATAGTGTTAAAAGAAGAGGTAATGAAAACTGTGGTCCATTCTCCTAACACTCCGTGCACCTATTAAAGAAGGTAGAAATAATGGAACCCAGGTTCCAAAGCTGTTTCTCTGGAAGCATATAATCTCTGAAGAGAAAACATTCATAAAGCTTTTCCTCTTATATAATAATCTGTTCTTGGATTCCATGAAAAAAAATGATCATGTGACTCCCTCAGTTGAATATGAATCCAAGAGGAAGATGGTAAAAGCTGAATCAGAAATTTTTGAATTTGAAGATATCAATAGCTCTGGCTACTTAGCTAATAGAAAAAAATCATCTTTCACACATGCGTTCAGCAAATCAGAGCCATTTGCAGGATGTCTACTCTTTTATGAAACTTTCTTTATACATCATCATGATTATCTTGAATGTTAACTTTTCAGATACTTCATGTGGAGAGATAAATTCCAGGTACTCTGAAATATGCCTCAGTCAAATTTAATCAGTGGTCAGGAGTATTTGTTTCGTATGATCAGTTTGTAATTCTGCTTTTTCATCATTCTTATTTCTTCCTCATATAAGGCATATATCTTGGGAATGCATACTTAGGGTTACACTCATAGATCTTGCTATGAACTCAAAAGATTGCTTGTCTTTAAAATGAATGTTTGGGGTAGAGGTAAGATGTAATGATTTCTGTTTGGTTAAACTTTTTCTTTATAAATTGTATACAATTTGGTGTAATGTTTGACATACCCATAATAATTTAGTTATTTATGGCTTTTATTAACCTTGAGATTAAAAAAATAATACATATTTTATATATGTATGTATTTGTGTGTTTGTTCATACTACATTATTTTATGCCTAAAAATGCATTAAAATAATGCCAATCTTTCATTTTTTTCTCAAAGGAGCAATATGACTGTCATACTCAATTTTCAAACTGTACTACAGTGCTCTCTTAATTGCATTCGTCTAGGTTTAGATGAATTTATTTAGCACATTTCAGACATGTGATTTATTTCAGATAATTAAGGAAATTGTTATATTATTGCATTCCATATTCCCTTTGAGAATTATTTTTGTTTCTATTTGTGGCAAGCATACATACATATGCCTCAATGTGTGTGTCTTTTAGTTTACTCTTTTTGTCTTTAAGTCACAGTAAGTAATTACTTACAAAGAAGGAGAAAACAAAACAGCTAAAGCAATGAGGATTTATGTGATTAAAAATTGGTTGAGATTGTTCCCAGAGGCCTAATCAGAACAAATTTATTCAATAATGTGGTCATTCATTAAATATTATCTCACTGTGGTTTCTCTAGTTTTCACATGATGGATTCATAGCTGTCATAGAATAGAGCTTTGCATGAGTGTGTGTTTGTGTGTGTGTGTACGTGTTGAATCTTTCTCATATATGTCTATAGCTATTAAAAAGAGAGAGACAGAGAGACATAGGGAGACAGAGAGAAAGACAGAGAAAGAGAGAGACAAAGAGAAATTGTTCCCAAATAAGATGTAATCTCTTTGAAAGTAGGAATTTAAAATATATCTTTGGAGCTTAGCAGAGAATTCAGTATGTAGTATGTGCTTAATAAATATGTGCTAATTTATTCATTGAGCACATTAATCCATATCCCTATCCATTAGTGTAGAACACAAGTTGCTCATACTTTCTTAAACTTCGTTATCCTTCTATGTGTCTTTCAATAAGTCTTGAAAATATGTTCCTTCTAAAACATTGGAAAACTTCCTCATTCAGTGTAGCAGTATCTCAATCTGTTAATTCTTACTATCCTTAAATGACTGCCTCTTCTGTTCCCATTTTCTGGTTATATGTTCTTTATGACATCTTTTAGAGAAAGCCTTTCATACAGGTCACTGTAGCCAATACCTCACATTGCTCTTTGGAAAATTAAAACTTTAGTTCTTCTAAAATTGCAATGTTCTATGATTAGCTATCATATAAAATCACTATGAAAGAACAGTATTTTTAAAAGATGATACCAGTTTGGTGATTACTATTTCATTCTCTATTTAATGGTATAATGATATGGGGAGGTGTTATATCCTCAAAAAGAAAGTCAACTGTTAGGGCATGACATGTGAAAGGAGTATAAAGAAACATATTGATAAACAAGGTAGGATTAAAGGAATTAAGGGGAGGGAGAGTAAAAGAAGTATTCAGAAATAATGGTGCTATGAGGATGGGGCAAGCCGCAAATGAAAAGAATTAGGAATAAGTTCAGAAAGGTAAGGAAAATGATATTTGAGAGAAAATTGAATCAGTTCTATAGGCATAGGACATAACTGTAGTCAAAAACATATATCTGAACTTAATATTGAGAGTTCAGTTAAAGTGTTAGTATACTAATATTTCATAGATTTCAGGTCTTATATGAATTCCTTATAGGCAATTGTGAATGGGAATAGCTAAGTATTTCAGGAAGGAAAAGGGTCACACACTTCAAAGAATTTTAGGAAGAATTTACCATGTGTTATACACTGTTTTAAGCACTCGGGATACAAGTGCAACTAAGCAAAACAGTCTCTGCTTTCAAGGAGCTTTGAGATACATAGCCACCTGACATAGCAGGGCAGGAAATTATGGTTGAGGCTGCAATATGGGTGAGACAAGGCCAAAATTATCTTATCAAAAGATTAATTATTTCTTCAGATAATTACGAGATGGAGATCATAACCTGAGTGGAGAAGGCATGATATTGAGATGTCTGGGAAAACAGAAAGAAAACTTCAAAATAACCTTTTTTAAAACTCAAAATATCACTTATGAGACAAACAATTGTCAATTTAGGATGAAATGGTACTGAAAGGGGATTCTAAGAAGGTGGCAGAGTAGATAAGAAAATTCAAAGCTCTCCAGATTTCTTCCACAAACAAGACAAAATAGCAGAATGAGTATAGAGTGGCAAAAATAAGTAAGAGTTGGGGCAGAGCAAGGTTCTTCCTGGGAGAAACTGAAAAAGACTAGAAGAAAGATCTCAGGACTCATATTTGGCCAGACAGAAGTACAAACTCCTCCAGGATGTCTTCTCTCAAAAAACAAACAAGTCCTGGGGACAACTGGGGTGGGAAGTAGCCTCAGTCTTAGACGCAGGAATTCTCAAATCACAGACAGTGTTGGGGGTGAGACATCGGAGCAGGGGAAGATTGAAGGATACTCTTCTGCAAACGGATGCTAGGTCCAGTTATGCCATCTGCATAACTTTTGGAAGAAATTAAAAAGGACTTTAAATATTAAATAACAGAGATTGAGAAAAAATTTAATTAAAATAATTCAAGCTATAAAGAAAATCCTGAAAAAAGGCAATCAACTGAAAAAGGAGATCCAAAATCTTTTAAAACTTATTTATTTGTTTTCAATTGTCTACAAAAACTTTCATATATCATAGATTTTCCCCTCCTTCCCTTTCCTTGTCCCCTCCCTTCCTATTGCCTCCTTAAGATTGTGTGCAATCTTGTATAGGATGTGCACATATATACCAATTAAATACATTTTCACCTTGATCATGTTGCACAGAAGAATTAAAATGAATGGGTGAAACAATAAAACAAAGCAAAACAAAACATAACTTTCTTCTGCTATCCATTTCCATAGTTCTTTATTCGAATGTGGAAGGCATTCTGCCTCAAGAGAAATTCAGAATTTTTTAGGTCCTTGCATTGCTGTGAAAGACTAAGCCTACCAGAAAAATTCCTTAGACACTGTGGTTGTTGCTGTGTACAAAGTTCTCCTGGTTCTGCTCCTTTCACTCAGCATCAGTTCATTTAAGTCCTTTCAGGCCTCCCTGAAGTCTTCCTGTTCAGTATTTCTTATGGCACCATAATATTCCACTTCATCTATATAACAGAACTTGTTTATCCACTCCTCGATTGATGGGCATCTCCTTGATTTCCAGTTTTGGGCAACCACAAAGAGACCTGCTATAAATATTGTTGCGCTTGTGGGACCCTTTCCCATTTTTGTGACATCTTGGGAATACATTACTAGAAGCAATATTGCTGGGTCAAAGGGTATGCACATTTTTGTAGCCCTTTGAGTATAGTTCCACATTGCTCTTTATAATGGTTGAATCAGCTTACAGTTCCACCAACAATGAATTAATGTTCCAACTCTCCCGCATCTTCTCCAACATTTATCATCTTTCTGTTTTGTCATGATAGCCGGTTGGATAGGTGTGATGTAGAATCTCAGAATTGTTTTGATTTGCATCTCCCTAAAAAACAGCTATTTAGAGTATTTTTTCAAATGCCTATAGATAGTTGTAATTTCTTCCTCTGCAAACTGCAAGTTCATATCCTTTGACCATTTATCAATTGGGGAATGAGTTGTATTCTTGTACATTTGACACAGTTCTCTATACATTTTATAAATGAGACCTTTATCACAGACACTATTTGCAAAAATTCTTTGCCAGTTTTCTGCTTCCCTTATGATCTGGGTTGCATTTGGATGTGGTTGTGCAAAACCTTTTCAATTTAATGTAATCATAATTATCCGTTTTGCATTTCAAAAGGTTTTTCATCTCTTGTTTAGTCAAAAGGTTTTTTGATTCTTCATAAATATGATAAATATTTGTTTATAATATCAAGCTTCATATTTAGATCATGTACCCATTTGGACTTTATTCTTGTTTCTGATGTCAAGCATTGATCTGTGCCTAGTTTCTGCCACACTGTCATCTAGTTTACACAGCAATTTTTGTCAGTGTTCTTTTTTTTTTTTTTTGGAATAAAAGTTCATTTATTTAACTTTTACATTCATTTTCACAAAATTTTGGGTTCCAAATTTTCTCCCCTTTTAGCCCCTCCCCCCACCCCAATACACCGAACAATCTAATTTTCCCTATCTCCAATCTGCCCTCTCTTCTATCATCCCTCCCTTCTCTTGTCCCCATTTTCTCTTTGGTCCTGTAGGGCCAGATGAGTTTCTATTCCTAATTAACTGTATGTCTTATTTCAAAGTAGCAACAACAATACTAAACAGTTGTTCCTAAAACTTTGAATTCCAAATTCTTCCTATCCCTCCCTCCCCACCCATTCCCTTTGGGAAGGCAGGCAATTCAAAATAGGCCCTATCTGTGTAGTTTGGCAAATGACTTCCATAAGAGTCATGCTGTGTAAGACTAACTGAATTACTCTCCATCCTATCCTGCCCCTCATTGTTTCTATTCTGTCTTTTCATCCTGTCCCTCCCCGGATGTTGACTTCAAATTTCTCCCTCCTCCCATTGCCCTCCCTTCCATCATCCGCCCCTTGCTTATCTCCTTCTCCCCCACTTTCCTGTACTATAAGATAGGTTTTCATACCAAAATGTGTGTGCATTTTATTCCTTCCTTTAGTCAAATGTGATAAGGGTAAACTTCTTGTTTTTTTTTTCTCAGCTCTCCTCGTTTTCCCTCCACTAAAAAGACTCCTGCTTGCCTCTTAAATTACATATAATTTACTCCACTCTATTTCACCCTCTTTCCTCCCCCTACCTTTCTCTCTCACCATTTACCTAAATTTCTTTTAAGATATGGTCCCATCCTATTCAATTCACTCTGTGCTCTCTGTCTCTGTATGTGCGTGCACATGTGTACGTGTGTGTGCGTGTGATCCCACCAACTACCCAGATACTGAAAAGTTTTAAGAGTTACAAATATTGTCTTTCCATGTAGGAATGTAAACAGTTCGCTTTTGGTAAGTCCCTTATGACTTCTCTTTGCTGTTTACCTTTTCATGCTTCTTCTCATTCTTGTGTTTGAAAGTCAAATTTTCTTTTCAGCTCTGGTCTTTTCATCAAGAATGCTTGAAAGTCCTCTGTTTCATTGAAAGACCATATTTTCCCCTGAAGTATTATACTCAGTTTTGATGGGTAAGTGATTCTTGGTTTGAGTCCTAGTTCTTTGACTTCTGGAATATCCTATCCCACAACCTTCAATCCCTTAATGTAGAAACTGCTAGATCTTGAGTGAGCCTATTTTTCAAGGTGATATTTTCTTCAGCATTTTTTTGAGTCTCCTTTACCAAGGTATTGACCCGTTTTTCATATTTTTCTTGTATCTCTCTCATTTCTCTTCCCAGTTTTTCCTCCACCTGTCTAACTTGATTTTCAAAATACTTTTTGAGCTCTTCCAAGGCCTGAGCCCACCCAACATCCCCCTGGGATGTCTGGGATACAGAGGCCCCGCCCTCCACGTCTTTCCCTGATGTTAAGAATAGTTGCTCGTCATCAGAATTGAAAGGTGGGAACATTTGCACTTGCTCAAAGAAGCTCTCTATAGTCTTATTTTTCTTCCCTTTTCTTGGCATTTTCCCAGCCAGTTACTTGACTTCTGAGATTCCTGTCCACCCCTGTCTAGATCTGCCCAGCTAGTGCTTGGGGTCTAAGATTTAAATGGGTTTTCCGAGGCAGGCACGGCTGCTATTCAATATGAGCTTAAGTTCTGGTGCTGGAGTGGGGGCAGGCAGCCTCCCAGGCTCAGCTCCCTCAGGGACTTTATGCAGAGACCTTGAGTAATGGAGTGGGTGGGGACAGGACCACCTCCCAGTCTCAGCTCCTTCAGGTGGTTTATGCAGAGACCTTCAGTAATGAAGATCCTGCCTGCTTGGGGAGTCCCAGGGGGCCGCTGCTGCTGCCGCTGCCCCTGCCTCTGCCTCCGCCACTTCCTATCGAGGGGGCCCGAGTCACGGAGACACCCCCCTCCCCTCTTGGCCAACCCAGACCTCTCTCTCACTGACCTGTAGCATCTGTGGGCGGAGGGACTTTCCTGGCTGCTGAAGATTTCGTCCCTGAAGCCTCCTCAGATCTGCTTCTCTGGGGCCACAGCCAGGGCAGCACTGGGGTGGGCTCTGCTTTCTGGGGCGCGATGGACCCTGGGGATGGCTCTCCACAGCTCTCTGGAATGGAAATCTCTTTCACTGTGTTTCTTCACACCCTGCAGTGATCCAGAACTTGTGGGGAGCTCTTCTTACATTAATTCCATGGGCTGTGGGTTCGGAGCTAGCATATGTGAGTCTTTCTACTCCGCCATCTTGACTCCACCCCCCCTACTATGTTATTTTTCTACAATACTAAATATGCACTTACTGTATATACATACATATATATGTACATATATGTACAAATAATACATAGATGTGTGTATACACACACACACACACACACACACACACACACTTCTATGTATTATTTTCATTTTAACCACCAGTTTATAGTGACAACCAGTCACTAAAATGATTCTACTAAACACTTAGGAAGTCGTTCTCATGTTCACCCTGATAGTTATAGAAAACCACATCTTGGGAGCAATTGTTGAGTATCTAAGCACTTTTATATAGTTTTCTGAGAACTCAGAGACCCTTTTTCCCACTATCCCTCATCCAAAGGGCAACACTGACTCATCTTACAGGATGTGAACTGTAGTAGATTTATCCACTTAGAGCAAGTCTGAATATTTAGTTACTGGCAAAACCTGCCTCCTACTTTGTAGGATAAATTTCAGTGGGCCTTGGTCATATGATCATAGAACAATGAAAGAAACTTTCAACAGAGATAGATGGGTGTGCTGAAATATGATAAAGGAAAAGGAAAACTAATGAATGATATTTAATAAATACATCAAAATTTCCAAAGAAAAGAAAAAAGGAAGAAAGATTCCCTGATCTTAAAGCATTAGCAGTCTAATGAGGAGAAACTCACAGTCCAATGGGTCATTTATTTGCTCACCCAATCATTATTGTTTCCTTCTTGATTAGATCAGAGAGGTATTTACACCTCATACATAGATCACAGAACGTTATATCTTGTTAATTCATTAAAGTTCATCTTGGATTACTATACTTTGACACCATATTAACTGAGCTAGTGTAGAAAGGAGGAGAGGATTAACCTCACATGTGCACACAAACATTTCATATTAGTACCATTATGCAAACTTGAGAGTCCTTAAATTACAAATCTACTGTTGTTTTCCTCATAAGACAAAGGATAGGTGTTAGTTGATTCTCTTACTAAGACTCAACTAATTCTTCAAGATTGAATAGTCAGTTACTGTTACTGAGGCAAGACACAGAAAGATTGACCAAACTTGCTGCTCTTTAAGGGGAAAAAAAAACTGGTTTCATTCAAAAAATAGCCAAATTTCCATCTCCTTTGGAGATCTTTACTTTTCCAATAATTAGTACTTTCTTCCTTTTTAAATTATTCTGTGCCACTTTTTATATGTACTGCATTTACTTTCTTGGGTACATGTTATGTCTCCAGTAGGATGTAAGATTTCTAAGAGAAAGGACAATTTTTGTTTTTGTCTTTGCATGTCCAATATCTGACTAGTGACCAGAATTTAAAAGACATGTACACTGCATGTAGTAGTACAAAACTGTAATACCTGCTCTCATAGAGGAAGAGGCTGGTCGATTTCTTGAGTTCAAAAAGTCTGAGGTGTAGTGGATTAAAGTGGTTTGGCTGTCCATGCTGGACATGGTGCAAAAACAGTCATCCTTTAGGAATGGTGGCCACTTAGGGTGATTTAAGGAGCCATGAACTGTTCCAGCTCAGAGAAAAGAATCAGGGATCTTGTGCCAGTCAGTAATGGCTCTAGCATGTGAATATTTTTACACTTCTAGCTTTGATAATGTAGGGAGACCATAAGTTAATCAATTAAAATATATACATACATGTGCATATATATGTATGACAAAAATGCACATAGGTGGTATATGTATGTACATATAAGTATTATATATTTCACACACTATATTTGCACATAATACTTATGGTGAAGAAATAAATTTAATCTGAAGTAATTAGGAACACATTTTCATTTCTAGGGAAGTCTCTTCCTTTCATTAAACATTATTTTCTTTCAGAAAGCATCCAGTGTTAATGATACAATCACTAGAAAGGGGATTCATGTTCTATGAGAATCTATTAGATTCATGTTCTATTGCAAAATAGTTATTGTCTTGTTCGAAAAAGAGTGTGACTAACGACTGTGTAAAAGAGAGAAAAGTTCATCCAAAGTCTGTCAGTTTCATAAAACTAGTTGGTGTGAGTGTGTTTTAAAATTTTTAAGAGAATTAAGCTGTCAATTCCTTTACTGACAGTTTTCTAATAAAATAGCAGGACAAGATTCGTTTCCTAATTGAGCCATTTATGACCACTGTGGTGATTACATGGATAGAAGGCAGGAGAATGATGCCCCATGGGTAGTCGTTTATGTAATAGTTGTCATCATTCACACTAGTATTTAGAACAAACTTGTAAAAATCACTTCTGCACTGGACAGTATGGAGAGACTGTTCTGAATGATTTCATGCAAGGTCAATGAGATAGTGATTAGTGCCCTATGAATATTTTTCATTACCATGCTGTAACAGTAAGTACGCCATCATACACAGTGGGGGGGGGGGGGGGGGCTGCTATCAAAGGTTCTTAGATCTGCATTCATAAAAAGGAAAGGCAACTTTTGAGGTGTTAACAATCACTTTAATTAACAAAGACATATATCAATCCTTTAATCAAGAACATACATCATGCATCTATTTCAGGCGAGTCAGCACCCCATCCTTCAAAGAAAATACAGAGAAATTAAAGTCAACAGATATGCTTCCAAAATGTCCAACCGTTAATATACTTATATCTTTACCAGAGAGGTTAACTTCTGGGTTTCTCAAGGTGGAGGGTATGGTCCTTAGTGGCTTCCCAGAGTCTGGCACTACAAACACTTCTAGTCAGTAAGCCTCAAAGTAAAACCTCACCTCAGAGTATTTATACACTTTTTAGAACCAGAAGACTTAACCCTCTGACCCAGTGAAAAAACAAATAGAAAAAACAAAAAGATGCTTGGGACCCTCCTACCAAACAACTCTCCTAATCAAGCTTCCCACAATGCGCAGGTCCATCAGATGGACAGTGGATTCTGCCCATCAGCAGAATCCCAGTGGGAAAGATCCTTTCCAATCCCATTCAAGTAGTAGCATTGTAGTTCTTGGTTATACTAAAACAAAAACAGCAAAAGATCGTATTTTACTAGCTATTTCACATGTATTCTGGGATGCATAGTTGACTGTGTTCACATAATATAGCTAGTAGAGGAGTTCAATGCTATCTATCCAGAAATGAGACTGAATATGTAAAAAAAATTATCTAGTAACACCAGAATCTACATATTCACTATGGAAATAAAACATATTTTAATCTCTAAAAACAGGTGATCATATGTCTCAGCTAAAGTATTTTTTCCATTTCTTTAAGTAGAAAGAGATTTAACTGTATGTTTCTAGAAAATTAATAATCAAAAAATGATGACATTTCATATTAAATCTCATTATTTGACCAGGAAGCACAGCAAATGGAATCCTGAACTTCCTGATTCCAGATCTCTTATACCTACTGGAAATGTTTTGTAAAGGTTTTTCTGAAAAGCATTATTATAATAAAGAAAAAGTGATTTTGCATGTAGAAATCATACCATTATTATAGGCACAACTGAATCAACTAAATGTCCACCAATTTAATTTAGGAACTGTATGTTTTTTTTTGAGCTAATTGTTATTAAATGTTGACTACTTATGGTAATTTTCAAAGAGCTTTATGCCTGGGAAGTGGGGGCAAGGTAAAGCATAATATATATGGTGGCTCATTGCTGAAGTGTTAACCATGTAATGATGTAAGAACTAATGAAAGGTCCTTGGTACAACAGAGAAGACCCTCTTTGAAAGATAGGGAGAAAGGTTAGACAGTAAGGGAGAAGAGAACATGTAAGGATTATAATTTGCATTGTAGAATGAATGTTACCACTGTATCCCAGATCTACTGAAGAATATTTGGTCCTGTGCTCATACAAATGACACTGTATGAAAGCTTAATTGACACATATGCTGATCTGCTAGAAGTATTTGTGCTAAAATATTAATATGATTTTCTAGGTGGTGGTTAGTTACAAAACACTGTGGTCCATTGTTTTCCTCAGTTAGCCAGCATTGTATCATTCAATAAAGACATCTTGATTACTTGAAAATATATCATGTACTCTGAAGTAAATTATGGTGTAAAATGCTGAAGGTACTTGCCAGTATAAGCAAGAATGCTGCAATTAAAAAAAAAGATGGATTTAGAAAGCTTGGGAAACTTAGATTCTATTCCCTGCTTCAGCTGTTTGCTTTGTACTTAAAGTGAATGAACCTCGTTTCAAAATATGATACATTAATGAAGAAGAATCACAGTTGAGGGGTGGAGCCAAGATGGCGGAGTAGAAGGACGCACGTTTACGAGCTCCGAAACCAAAAGCCCATAGAATTAAGGTAAAAAGAGTCCCCCATAACTTCTGGGTCAATACAAGGTGTGCAGAAGCAGAGTGGAAGATATTTCCGTTCCAGGGAGCCCTGGAGACCCATCCCCAGAGTCCGGCGTGCCCCGGAAAGTGGACCCCACCCCCAACGCTGCCTTGGCCGCGGCCCCAGAGAAGCTGATCCGAGCAGGCTTCAGAGACAGAAGCTCCGGCAGCCGGGAAAGTCCCTCCGCCCACAGAAGCTACAGGTCAGTGAGAGAGGCCGGGCTGGAGGAGAGGGGAAGCAGGGTGTCTCCGTGACTCGGGCTCCCTCGGGAAGAAATGGCAGCGGTAGAGACGGGGGCAGGAAGCGGCGGAGGCAGAGGTGTGGGCGGCGGCTGAGGCGGCAGTGGACCGGGACCCAGGAATCCCCCAGTGGCAGGCAGGATCTTCATTACGGAAGATTCCTGCATAGGACCTGACGGAGTTGAGCCTGGGAGATGGCCCTGCCCCCACCCCGCTCTGTTACTGAAGGCTTCTGCTTAAAGCCCCCAAGGGAGCGGGGTTTAGGAGGCAGGGCCCCCACCCCACCCCCACCCGCTCCATTCCTGAAAGTCTCTGCATAAAGCCCCTGAGGGATCAGAGTCTCGGAGGCTGCCCTGGCCCCACCCCAGCACCTGAACTAAAGCTCACTGATTGACAGCCGGCAGGAGGAAAGCCCATTTAAATCTCAGAGGCCAAGCACTAGCTGGGCAGATCCAGGAGGGGGTGGAAAGGAATCTCAGAAGTCAAGTAACTGGCTGGGAAAATGCCTAGAAAAGGGAAGAAAAATAAGACTTTAGAGAGTTTTTTCCAACAAATGCAAATGATCCCGACCTTCGGATCTGATGATGAGGACGTATCCTTGCCATCAGGGAAAGACGTGGAGGGCGGGGCCTCAGTACCCCAGACACCCCAGGGGGGTGGTGGGTGGGCTCAGGCCCTAGAACAGCTCAAAAAGGATTTCGAAAAGCAAGTTAGACAGGTGGAGGAAAAACTGGGAAGAGAAATGTCAGAGATGCAACAAAAGTATGAAAACCAGGTCAATATCTTGGTAAAGGAGACCCAAAAAAAGTGCTGAGGAAATTAACACCTTGAAAAATAGGCTCACCCAACTGGCAAAGGAGGTTCAAAAAGCCAATGAGGAGAAGAATGCTTTCAAAAGCAGAATGAGCCAAATGGAAAAAGAAGCTCAAAAGCTCACTGAATTTAATAGTTTGCTCAAAATTAGAATGGAACAGATGGAGTCTAATGACTTTATGAGAAACCAAGAAATCACCAAACCAAACCAAAAGAACGAAAAAATGGAAGAGAATGTGAAATATCTCATGGGAAAAACAACGGACCTGGAAAATAGATCCAGGAGAGACAATTTAAAAATTATGGGACTACCTGAAGGTCATGATCAAAAAAAGAGCCTAGACATCATCTTCCATGAAATTATCGAGGAATACTGCCCTGATATTCTACAACCAGAGGGCAAAATAAGTATTGAAAGAATCCATCGATCACCACCTGAAAGAGATCCAAAAAGAGAAACTCCTAGGAACATTGTGGCCAAATTCCAGAACTCCCAGCTCAAGGAAAAAATCTTACAAGCAGCTAGAAAGAAACAATTCCAGTACTGTGGAAATACAATCAGGATAACCCAAGATCTAGCAGCTTCTACATTAAGGGATCGAAGGGCGTGGAATAGGATATTCCAGAAGGCAAAGGAACTAGGACTCAAACCAAGAATCACCTACCCAGCTAAACTGAGTATAATACTTCAAGGGAAAATATGGTCTTTCAATGAAACAGAGGACTTTCAATCATTCTTGATGAAAAAACCAGAGCTGAAAAGAAAATTTGACTTTCAAACACAAGAATGAGAAGAAGCATGAAAAAGTAAACAGCAAAGAGAAGTCTTAAGGGACTTACCAGAAGTGAACTGTTTACACTCATACAGGGAAAGACAATATTTCTAACTCTTAAAACTTTTCAGCATCTGGGTAGTTGGTGGGACCACACACACACATGTACACGCATGCACACACATACACACATGCACACACATACAGAGATAGAGAGCACAGATTGAACTGAATAGGATGGGACCATACCTTAAAAGAAACTAGGGTAAATGGTGAGAGAGAAATGTAGGGGGAGGAAAGAGAGGGAAAGGGAAGGGGATAACTATATGTCATTTAAGAGGCAGGTAGGAGTTTTTCTTAGTGGAGGGAAAAAGAGAGCTGAGAAAAAAAAAAGAAGAAGCTTTACCCTCATCACATTTGACTAAACGAAGGAGTGAAATGCACACTCATTTTGGTATGAAAACCTATCTTATAGTACAAGAAAGTGGGGGAGAAAGAGATATTGCAAGGGGGGGGTGATGGAAGGGAGGGCAAAGGGAAGAGGGAGCAATTTGAAGTCAACACTTGGGGAGGGACAGGATCAAAAGACAGAAGAGAAACAAGGAGGGGCAGATTAGGAGGGATGGTAATCCAGTTAGTCTTACACAACACGACTATCAGGGAGGTCATTGGCAAAACTACACAGATATGGCCTATATTGAATTGCCTGCCGTCCCAAAGGGAATGGGTGGGGAGGGAGGGATGAGGAGAATTTGGGACTCAAAGTTTTAGGAACAACTGTTTAGTATTGTTGTTGCAACTAGGAAAGAAGACATACAGTTAATGAGGAATAGAAAGTCATCTGGCCCTACAGGAGAAAAGAGAAGATGGAGACAAGAGAAGGGAGAGATGACAGAAGAGAGGGCAGATTGGAGATAGGGAAAATTAGAGTGCTTGGGGTATTGGGGTGGGGGAGGGGATAAAAGGCGAGAAAATTTGGAACCCAAAAATTTGCGAAAACGAATGCAAGAAAATTAAATAAATAAATAAATAGATAAACAGACAAATAGATAAATGAATAAATAAATAAATGAATGAATGAATGAATGAATGAATGAATGAATGAATGAATGAATGAATGAATAAAAGAAGAATCACAGTTTAAAAATAATTATTCCCAGTCTTTCTTCTTAAGACTAAAGACTTCTTTCTTCTTAACACTAAAAGTTTTGGGCTCCATATTTTTGCTTAGGTTAAAACAAATTTTGAGTGAGGCTACAAACATCTGAAATACCATGGTTATTGAAAATATTTGTCATCATACAGCAGAGGCAGCTTCATAAAACAAAATGCGTTGAATGTTGCTCTGAGAGTCAGGACGTGCTTTCATGCAAATTCTGCTCATGGTACTTGCAAGCTGTGTATAACTCTGGGAAAAGTACTGTGCTTCAGTCTTTATTTAATCTGTTAAATAAGAACATTAGACTTGATAAGGTTTCTTCCAGCTCACAATCTATGAGTCCATATTTTTGATGTGCCCTGGGCTATTTGGGAAAACATCTGCAATGTTTCCTTGTAAACCAAATCTTAATTTTTTTTTTTATTTTAAAGGGGTAGATACTTAAGCTCCATCATTCTCAGAATTTAATTACCTTTTTGCTTCCCCAAATTCATTATGACTTTTGCTTTTTACTGAAGCCTAACAATTGGTGGGACCTCATTAACCTTCATTGTGTTATCAAGCAGCATTCTGGCTAGCATATTTCATCTACAGTGAATAATTTCCAATGAACACTCTATTCTCTGCTCAATAAAAGGCAGGTGATATTCACAGAGCAATTCTAGGGCAGATGGAGTAATATCTTCTCCACTGGTTTAGTCCTTGGATCAACAACATTGAGCATCCAATGAGTCCCAATGATGAACTTTGGGGTAATTCAAGCATTAATGAAAAATATATTCAGTACCTACCTTGGGCATAGTTAATATGCTTTGTTCACTGAAAATTGATCTATAAGGGAGAAGTAGTGAGAAATCTGCAGATTTCCTCTCTAATTTTCACACTCTTCACCTAAAAGTAGCAATTACAGTGTAGGTTTAAATAAAGAAAAAAGTATCATTTTGTAAGTTAGTTCTGAGAACTGTGAATATATCATAGGATCAAATGTGTCTCCTGTGGAGTTAAGATTAAAAGGCATAAGTCTTCCTTGGTTACCATTGATTTCAGGGTGTTTTTGATATTACACAGACTTCATTTTTCTCGAGTCATTTTTTCAAAATCCATGGATACCAGCCACCTTATTACCCGTAGCTGGTAATAACCTTCCACCTCAGAGTTCCTGTAGCACTTTGGCTTCTATGTCTAATTCATTCATAATGCAATGTTAGGCATTATTTCTCTTTCTTTTTTTCTGTCTCTTTTTCTACTACAATCTCTTGAGATAAAGAGACTTTTACTG
The DNA here is from genome assembly GCA_023548195.1 of Bettongia penicillata ogilbyi. NCBI lineage: Eukaryota > Metazoa > Chordata > Mammalia > Diprotodontia > Potoroidae > Bettongia > Bettongia penicillata. The sequence goes on from JAJHZJ010000074.1 coordinate 57,046, forward strand.
GGCCTATCTCAGGCCTCTCAACATTTTAATACTTCAATACACCAAACTTTCATATATTCTGGATACTGCCTTTGCTATGAGAAATGTAAGGCATTTAGAGCTATCCAGTTTCCTGACGGAGTACTTATTGCCATGACAACTTTTTAAAAGTCTCTTTACTTCATTTGTCCTTAATTTTCGTATCTCTAAAACAATGGAGTTGACAGTACAAATATAACATAAGGTAAATCTGTCTTTGATCTCATGCTATTTAACATTTAACACCAGTTAGGAGTTGAGATGACATGCTCATCAGATTTTATTTTTCTTCAAATTACATTAAGATGGGAAGAAAAGCTCCTATAGAGTAAGACAGAGTTAGAATTTTAAAAAAGGCTTGAAAGTCTAAAAATTTGTCTAAATCTAATGAATTTAAATAGTGACAAATGAAAAGTCTTATTCTTCATTTCAAGAAATCAATTTCCACAGAATTTTAGTGGAGAAATGAGGTAAGAAAAATGATGTAGAAAATCTTTTTTTTCTTTACTTGACAAACACATAGTCAAGTGATATGGTAGGTAAAACCCAGACAAAACAAAAACAAGAACCAAATGCATAGCTATTTTGTTGCTGGCAGATACATAATACATGTACATATATTATTTATATAATATATATAGTTTATGGAATTTATATATACTATATATGTTATATATGTAATAATAAATATATTATTTACATAATAAAGTCAGAAATATTCATTCTAACCTGATTCAACAAACTTTTCATCTTGAAAATGTTGAAGTTCATCAGATGAGGTCAGGGAGTAGCTGGATGACCACAAGAGAGTAGAGAACACATCACAGTTGATGTGACAGAGAGTAGAGATGCTGATCATGGGGTAGCACAAAATATTATCATACTATCACCAAAAATTCATAGGATCTAAATAAAGATCATGGATCGAAAACTGGAAGAAACTATAGAAATATTCTAATTGAATCTCCTCCTTTTACACATGAAGAGATATTAACAGATCTGCATGTGTGAATGGTGCATAACCTCTGTATGCAAAGGCTGTGGGGGAGAGTTCATTTTTTCTATGTTGTTTAATTTTTCTTTTAATTTTAATTTTCTTTTCTGTTGTTTCCTTTTTGTTTTTCATCAGGGGAAGATATGGAGATAGGGATCCAATATGATCTTTTGAGATGCTTGGGGGTATTTTTAGCTTTCAAGAATAAACAAATCATAGGCATGCTATATTCTTCTGTGGTATAACCACACCTTGAATATTGTCTTCTTTTGAGGGCATTACGTTTAGGGAACACACTAATAATCTGGGACCAGAGAAGGATCTAAAATGGGAGTGTGTGTGTGTGTGTGTGTATGTGTGTGTGTGCCTGTGTGTGGTGTCTGAGGATTCAAGGGAAACAAGTACTTCAAGTTCTTTTAAAATTGTTAGATAGAAAAAAATCTTAGAATTGCTATATGTACATGTGTGCTTGTGTACGTATGTCTAGGTATGTATAATAAACTGTAGTGCCAACATTGATATTCATAGAGCACACAACAGCCATGGGTATGCTGGCATGCAATACTGAATTGTGAAATATGTTAGGCTTTCCAAATAGAAGACAGAACAAAAACTTATTCAAATACCAGAAAGCTGAATTTCAGCACCAAAAAGTCATAGCAACAAAAAAAAAAAATCTATGCACAATAACAACACAAGGGGCACTACCATCCCCACACCTTCCCCTGCTAGGACCTTCCCACAAATCAGATCCCTTAAACAAATCACTAACAGGTTCCCTTAAACAAAATCACAAACAAATTGTCCCACTCACACTACTCAGCTGCCTGCTTGCTTTCTTTACCTCAGTTTTGCCTACCCTGATCAATTTTCTCTCATCTCAGCTGTACCCTTTTTCTTACTCCACCCCTTCAGCAAACTCTTCCCACCACAGACTCCCTGTGACTCAGACTTCCTTGTGACCAAGGCAGACCACATAGGCCTGATACTGAATGGGAAAATTCTTCCCATTTCAATTACCATTGAATTTGTTAAATTACCATTATATATACACACATACACATATGTGTGTTTATGTATAAATAACATTTAACATAACATATCCATGACAAAATCTACTCTTGCTCAGAATAGGAATTTTAACTTTAAGACTTTGATAGCTGAAAATAAAAATGATCTTGGAGTGTGGAAGATCATCAGATTGGGTCACGTGTGTGTTTATACATGTATGTATAAATCATATGTTGTGTTTACATATGTATACATGTATGCATACATGTGTGTAAAGTATATGTATATTTAGTTCTAATATATAGATAAGTATATGCAGATACTTTATCTGTTGTTATCAAGTTGTTTCAGTCATGTCATCCTGCTTGTGACCCCATTTGGGGTTATCTTGGCAAAAATATTGGAGTGATTTGTGACTTTTTTCTGTAACCCATTTAAGAGGTAAGGAAAATGAGACAACTAAGGCACACTGAGGGTGCAGTGATTTGCCCAGACTCACACAGCTAGTAAACGTTTGAGGCCAGATTTGTATTTCTGTAAGTTCTATTGAGTACTATAGAGCACATAGCCTCATCTACAAGGAAAATTCACTATTTAAAGTTTCAAAAATGATGTTTAGTGTTTGGGGGCCAAAATCGCTATATATAAAATATAAACTCACTGTATTCACATACATGTAGAATTCTGTAATAGCGATAGGTACTCATCTGAACTTTGCTTTTGCATAAAGTAAGTGAAGTCAATTGATCTCATATATACTAAGGTTGTGCATGATATGTCAAAGGATTGTAGATCTAGAATTTGAAGGAACCTCAGAGGTTACCTTGTCTAATGACATTATTTTATAGATGGGAAAGTGAGGACAAGAGAACTTAAATGGCTTCTCTAAGGTTATATAATTACTAAGGAATCAGATGCATATTTTCAGTCCACAAACAAATTCCAGAGCCAGCACACTTTCAACTATACCACTAAATATATCAGTCAATCGCTCAATCAATAAATAATAAATAAAAAAAATAAATCAATCAACATGCACAGGCTATATGCTAAGTACTGGATATATAAAAAGAGAAAAAAAGATAATACTTGCCCTCAAGAAGCTCATAGTCTAATGGAAAAGAGAATATATATATATATATATATATATATATATATATATATATATATATATATATATATATATATATATATATATATATATATATATATATATATATATATATACACACCAAGTGAGCTTTATACAGTATGAATTGTTGGTTGTTGTCCTTCATCTGTGAAGAGGATCAAAATGACATCACCATTGTAAAGTGGAATTTCAGTGTGTCCGATTCCGGCTTATCAGAACAATATGAGCTTGGAATGCTCCACCAGAGGTTGGGCACAGATAGTCCTTTTGAATATTTGGAGAGGATATCCCAAATTTGTGCATCCTGCATTTACTTCGTGCTGCCTCAACTCTACTTTGCTCAAAGAGCACAGCACCTTTTCTCATGTGGTCATGCCATGCAGAGCAGTCCTGTGCCAGGGTCTCCCATGTCGCACAGTCAAATCCAAAGTTTTTGAGAGAGACCTTGACAACGTCCTTGTATCGTTTCTTCTGGCCACCATGTATTCACCTGCCCCATGCAAGTTCTCCACAAAACAGTCTTTTTGGCAAGTGTACATTTTGCATTCAAAGAATGTGGCTAGTCCATTGGAGTTGTGATCTCTGAAGCATAGTTTGAATACTTAGCAGTTCAGTTCGAGCAACGACTTCAGTGTCTGGTACCTTATCCTGCCAGGTGATCCTCAGAATCTTCCTAAGATAGTTCAAGTGGAAGCAATTCAGTTTCCTGGCATGGTGCTGGTGGACTGTCCATTTTTCACAAGTATATAGCAATGAGGTCAGTACAACGACTCTATAGACCTTCAGTTTGGTAGTCAGTCTAATACCTATTCCATCTCAAATCTTTCTTTGGAGTCTCCCAAACACTGAACTCTGACAGCATATGCCTTAACCTCATTGTCAATGTGTATATCCCTGGAAAGTACACCAAATGGTAAGTGAACTTATCCACAGCATTCAAAACTTCTCTTTTTGTTGCAATCTATGGTTCCATGTATGGATGGTGTGGTGGTGGGTGATGGGGCACCTGTGTTGTTTTCCTTTTTTTTGGTGTTAATTATTAGGCCAAAATTAGCACAGGCAGCAGAGAATTGATCCATATTTGTTGCATTTCAGCTTCAAAGGCTGCAATGAGTGCACAATCATCTGCAAACAGAATATCATGCACCAACACTCCCTCCACTTTGGTCTTGGCTTTTAACCTTTTCAAATTGAAGAACTTAACATCAGCATGGTAGTTGACCTTGACGCCATGTTCATTCTCATTTAAAGCATTTATCAACATGACTGAAAACATCATGATAAAAAGCATGGGAGCAATCACACAGCCCTGTTTCACTCCATTGGTGAATGAGAAGGCACGAGGGCTTTGTCTATTATCCAGAACTCAGGCAAACATGCCATCATTAAATTGACATACAATATTGATGAACTTCTCTGGGAAACCAAATTTTGACATAGTTTTCCATAAGCCCTAATGACTAACAGCGTTAAAGGCCTTGATCAGAGCTACAAATGTTGTCTACAGACCTCTGTTCTGCTCCTGGCATTTCTCCTGGAGTTGTTGGGCAGCAAACACCATATCAGCTGTTCCTTGGCCATTTCTGAAGCCTCACTGGCTCCCAGGTATATGCCTATCTTCCAGGTGATGGATTAGCCTATTAAGGTGGATTCTAGCAAAAGTTTTGTCAGCAATGACTAAGAGGGAGATCCCCCTGTGATTGTTGCAGGACAATCTATTCCCTTTACCCTTATAGAGGCAGACAATGGAGGCATCCTTGAATTCCTGGGGGTTAACCTCCTCTTCCCATATAACCTGGTAAATTGCAGTCAGCTTTTGTATGAGCAATGGTTCCCCTACTTTGTAAATCTCAGCTAGAATAGAATCAGCACCAGGTGCTTTGCCACATGAAAGGAGCCTAATGGCCTTCAAAATCTCTTCTTCAGTTGGAAGTTCAGCTAAGGAGGAATTGACTTCAACCTGAGATAAGTGGTCAATGGCCTCAGCATTGATTGATGATGGTCTTTTGAGAACACTATGGAAGTGTTCAGCCCATTTCTCTAGGACCATGTCCTTATCACTAATCAGTGTAACTCCATCAGTACTGAGTAGTTGGATGCACCATAGGTTTTTAATCCATATATAGCTTTCAGGGAATCATAAAAGCACTTTGGATTGTTACTATCAGTATAAAACTGAGTTTCATCTGCCTTCTTACTGAGTCAGGAATACTGCATCTCTTTAAGCTTTGCTTGTACTTTGCTTTTGATGGAATTAAATGCTGCCTTCTTAGAGGTGGATGAACTATTCTGCTTGTAAATTCTGTGGAGTTCACGTTTTTCATTTAACAGCTTCTTATTTTCCCCATCATTTTTATCAAACTAGTCTTGGTGCTTGTGAGTGTCCTGACTTAGATGAGAAAATGCAGCGTTGTACATCAAATCTCTGAAAGTTGCCCACTCATTTTCTGCTCCACTGTTGCCAACTGTCTGTTGGTTCAACTTGCCCTCCAAGTCAGCAGCAAACTGTTCGTACTTGGGGAAGAGCTCTAGTTTGTTGACATTAATTCTTCTGGCAGTCATTTTGCCTTGGGGTCAGTGCTTTTGAAATGTGAATATTTAGCTTGGAAAGGGTAAGTCTATGATCAGTTTAGCACTCTGTACCACGTATTGCTATTATCACTCTGACATCTTGTCTGTCTCTTCTCCTAACAATCACATAATAGATGCCAGTGTTTTCTGCGAGGAGGTAAATGGGAAAGTGTTAGTGATGAGAAGGTCATGCGATGCACAAGTTTTCAGCAGTAAATGACTATTGTTGTTGCTGTTTCCAACTCCATTCCTCCTTAGGACTCCTTGCCAAGTCTGATAGTCTGAGCCTACTGTAGCATTAAAGTCACCCAGAATTACAAGCTTGTCCTCTTTGGGCATATTGACAATAAGAATTTCTAAGTCTTCGTACAATTTTTCTTTTACTTCATCAGGGTTTGTCATGGTGGGAGTATATGCACTTATGATGGTGGCATGGCATTTTCCTGCAAGTGGCAATCGCATTGTCATGAGCCTGTCATTCACTCCTTTTGGCAGGCATATCAGCTTGCTGATTCTATTAGTTTTGATTGCAAAACTCATGCCAGCTTCACGGTGCTCCCCTTCACAGTGCCCACTCCAGAAAAAAAGTGTATCCAGCTCCAACTTCAGTAAGCTGGCCTTTATTTGCCACCCTTGTTTCACATAGCAACACTGAGTGAAACAGGATGAAAAGGGAATTATTAGCAGAGGAAAATAACTGGAATTAAAAGGGTTTGAGGAAATATTCCAGTAAAAGATGACATATTGTTTGGTATTCCTAGGAAGCCAGATGTATTAGTAGTCCTTGTGGAGTAAGGGGACTACCAGCCAGAGAAAATGCCTAGGATCAAGAGACAGAGTGTCTTGTTTGTCAAAAAGCCTGGAAACCTTCATCACTGTATCAAACAGGACAAAGTGGTAGAGAGTAAGATCTAAGAAAATTGGGTAGGAGGAGGCTAGGTTATGAAATGTTTTGAAAGTTAATCAGAACATTTAGCATATTAAGCTATCTTATGTTTGAATCAATATGAAATAGGAAAATATAGGAAATACAGGAAAAAATAGGAAATAGAAAAGATAGGAAAATAAATGGGAAAAGAAAATGAACTTGGAAAATGCCCTCATTTAAAAAAAATGTCCATTTTTAGTGTAAACCAGAAAAGACATTAGTGAAGATCTATTTTTGGACTCATTTTACACATCATAAAATGAAAACTCACTGAAATGAACTGATGCACAAAACATCATATAGATACTTAATAGAACAGTAGGCAATGGATTCTAAAGTTTTCTATCCCAGCAGTTTTACTACCAACCTTTACTGGTTCCAGCTGTACCAGAGTACAGTTCAAATGTCTATAAAATCAATATGAACAATAACAAACAAAATTATTACAATTTTTTATATTACATCCCCTGAAGTCCATTACTGCCATATACTGTAAATTAGTCTGAGTGCCTATGTATTAGAAAGTATTAAAACTACATCTTGAAAAAAATTCATAATTTAGAACATTTTCCCCTCTAAATCATTCTACTCCTTACAAGTAAAGTCACATGAATGAGTCTTGATTATAAATCTCTCAATAGTACATATACTATTCAAATTAACTTGGTAAAAATTTAATTGAATTTCTAACATTTTTGAAGATCCCAAGGGAGATAAGAAGAAAAAACAAGACTCTTTCTCTCATTTAGTTTTCATTCAGTAGGGGAAATGAGTTGTATAAACAATGAATTGGTTTGGCTGGTTAATTGACACAAGATTTGGAAGATATCATGATAGTTTACAGAAAATGGGAAATGGTCAATTTAGTTACATTAATCAGAGAAGTCAATAGGAAACAAAAAGTAGCCCTTGATGTGCAACTCCAATTATAGATGGAACTCCCCATATGTAGAGCTGAGGCAAATGTCTATATAGCAACAGGAGACAACATAGACCAAATCATATATTTAGTCAAAGAAGCAGGAAATAACAGGGCATTTTAGGAAAAGGTAAAGTAGAAGGATTTGTCTGGAACATTTATAATGTAAATGGAAACAATGTAAGATAAAGTTGGAAAGGTTGTCTAATGCCTTGCTGAGTGCTAAATAAAGGCATTTGAACTTTATTCTGCACATAAAGGAGGCACAGTGAAAGTTTCTGAGCAGTAAAATTGTGAAATTTTAGCCATGCTTTAAGAAAATTACTTGAGGAGAGCAACTACTCACCTAAAATCTTATACAAATTCCTTCAGATACCTCTAGAAAGAGAATCTGGTCAGATTTTGGAGTGTCAGAATCCAATATGAGATAGTCTGTGGCAGATTTACAGTCCAGGACAGACTGCAAGGTCAAGAGGAAGGATATATTCCTCAGGGCTGGAGGTGCACACAGTGCATAGCCCACAGGCTGTACCAGCGTGTCCTGCCCCAGTAGGAATTGGCAGGAAGCCCTAGGTGCTCTGGGGCAGTGACCTCACTGCAAAATCTTGGGCATATTAGCCCAGGACTGGAGTCCAGCAGAATTGAGCAAGTAAGAGTCGTGGAGTCCCAGGTATCTGCAGCACTTACTCCTGAAATGAACAACTCACAGATTAAATGTCAGTAAGTCACCCACTTGAACTTCTGGGAGCAATGATGGGGGAGTTATTGAGAAATTATCTCCCTTTCCCCTTGTGAACCTTGAAAGACCCATAAAATATTTCCCCAGAAAAATCCTGGAAGAGTGAGATCAGCAGAAGGGGAAAACAGTCCCTTAGGATGTGAGGCTAGGAAAACTGTTAAAAAGGATCCCTCTTGCTGTGATTAAAGGGGACCAGTGTGGGACCAGAGTTATCCCAGACAGCCCCACCTAAGCAAGCTGGGAAGAAATCCTGAGCCCCAGGGATGTAGAGCCCACAACTCCCAAAACAAGGACCCCAGTTTTTGCCTCAACAAAACATCAAGGGAATCAGGAAGACACTAGTGCAGATGGAATCACTAACCACTAAGCTTGCCTATGCTCTAACTCAGCAGAGGAGAACTGCTATAGCCACATTTAACACGGCTAGCTTGAGTCCAACTCCAATGAAACTCAGAAACACTTCACCTGACCTCTGCTTTCTCACACCATTGAGTTAAGTCTCAGGTCAGCTGCAGCATTTTAGCTTCTAGATGAAAGAACCGAAGGTCAAAACACACAAGGCCTCAAGGAACAAGAACCATGGGACACAGCCCCTTGTGCCCTAGAAGCACTGATGAAACTTAAAAACCAGGAAAACCATGAGTATTATCATCATTACAGATAAGAGCCAAAGTAGAAAATACCATAAAATCTTTCTATGGCGACAAGGAACAAAACACGAATACAAAGAGGTCACCATTGAAACTATACTCCCATCTGAAACTTCAGAAGGGAACATGAACTGGTTTGAAGCACAAAGAACACTCTTGGAAGCCCTGGAAAAGGATGCTAAAAGCTGAATTAGAGAAATAGAAGAAAAAAAGGTCAGTGATTTACAAAATATGAAAAAAAAAGAATTCACTGAAGAGAACAACTGCTTAAAAAAGAGAATTGGATAAATGGAAAAGGAAGTAAAAAAGTAACTGGAGAAAACAAAACCATAAAAGAAACAATTGGACTGACAGAAGAGGAGGTGCAAAAGTTACCTGAAGAAAACAACTTGATAAAAACTAGATGAGGGCAAGTAGAAGCTAATGACTTTAGCAGATCTCAGGAATCAGTCAAGAAGAATCAAAAGAATGAAAAGATAGAAGAAAATGTAAAATATCTGATTGGAAAAACAACTGACCTGGGAAACAGATCCACTAGAGAAATTCCAATAGTTATTTGTCTACCAGAAAGCCATGATGAAATAAAAAAAGAACCTAAACACTATCATCAAAGAAATCATCAAGTAAAACTGCGCAGAAGTCCTAGATCCAGAGGAGGAAATAGTCATAAAAATAATCCAATGTTCACCTCCCAAAAGGGATCCAAAGCTAAAAATACAAAGGAATATTGTTGCCAAATTCCAGAACTATCAAGTGAATGAGAAAATACTACAGGGAACCAGAAGGAAAGCATTCAATTATCAAGGAGCTACATTGAGGATCACACAGGATCTTGCAGCTTCTACATTAAAAGATTTAAAGAATTGGAATATGATATTTCATAAGGCAAAGGAGCTGGGACTACAACCAAGGATCAATTACTCGGAAAGGTTGAGCATAATATTTCAGGCAAGGAGATGGACATTAGATGAAGAAAGGTATTTCCAGACCTTTCTGATGAAAAAGGCAAAATTCAATAGAAAAATCTGCTTTCAAACGCAAGTCTCAAGAGATTCATGAAAAGGTAAACGGAGGGGCAAAACTTGCTATTTAATATGGGCATACTGTTCAAATTCCTATAAGGAAAAATGACACTTGTTAATCTTGAGAATTGTATATTTATCATGATAAACAAATGGGATACATATAGATAGTGGGAGAGGGTATAAAGTAAATGATATGATGATAACAAATATGATTTAAGGGTGTGAAGAGATTATAACAGGATATGTGAAAAGAAGGAGGCAGAAATGATAAATTATACCACAGGAAGGAGCAAAATATTATATTATGGTAGAGGGAAAGAGGTGAGGGAGATGAGAATTACGTGATGTTTACTCTTATCTAATTTGGTTCAAGGAGGAAACAAGAGATTCACTTAAGTATAGAAATCTAACTAGCTCTACAAGTACTAGGAGGGGAAGGGTCATAGAAAAGGGAAGGGAGACTAAAACTGAGGGAAGAGGTAGGAAGGGTGAAGGGGAGTAAAAGGAAGGAAACTTGAAAGAAGGAAGGGAAGATTGAAGGAGGCATGTTCAAAAATTAAAACTATATTGTGGAGGGGTAAGGAAAGGGGAGAACTAAAAGTACAAATGCGGGAATGAGGATGGAGGAAAAGACAAAGATAGTAATCATTACTGGGAATGTGAGTGGGATGAACTTGCCCATAAAACAGAGATGAATAGTTGGACGGATTAAAAGACGTAATTCAACAACGTATTGTTTACAAGAAACACATTGAAAGGGGACGGGGGATAAACACAGAAAAAAGGTAAAAGGTTGGAGCAAAATTTATTGTGCTTCACCAATATAAAAAAGCACTGGTAAAAATCCTAATCTCCGAGAAAGAAAAGCAGAAATACATCTAATCAAAAGACAAAACGAAGGAAACTAAATCATGATAGAGGGCACCATAGATAATAAAGCAGTATCATTACTAAGCATATATGCTCAAGGTGGTATAGCATTAAAATTCTTTCTATTTTAGTAAAAATTTATTTATTTAACTTTTTACATTCATTTTCACAAAATTTTGGGTTCCAAATTTTCTCCCCTTTTATCCCCTCCCCCCACCCCAATACACCGAGCAATCTAATTTTCCCTATCACCAATCTGCCTTTTCTTCTATCATCCCTCCCTTCTCTTGTCCCCATCTTCTCTTTTGTCCTGTAGGGCCAGATGACTTTCTATTCCCCATTAACTGTATTTCTTATTTCCTAGTAGAAACAACAATACTAAACAGTTGTTCCTAAAACACTGAGTTCCAAATCCTCCCCATTACTTCCTCCCCACCCATTCCTTTTGGGAAGGCAGGCAATTCAATATAGACCCTATCTGCGTAGTTTTGCAAATGACTTTGATAATAGTCGTGTTGTGTAACACTAACTATATTTCCCTCCATCCTATCCTGCCCCTCATTGTTCCTATTCTGTTTTTTGATCCTGTCCCTCCCTGATGGTTGACTTCAAATTGCTCCCTCCTTCCATTACCCTCCCTTCCACAATCCGACCCCTTGCTTATCTCCTCCCACACTTTTGTGTATTGTAAGATAGGTTTTCATACCAAAATGAATGTGCATTTTATACATTCCTTTAGTTGATTGTGATGAGGGTAAGCTTCTTGATTTTTTTCTCAGCTCTCCTCTTTTTCTCTCCACTAAAATGGCTCCTGTTTGCCTCTTGAATGAGATACAATTTACCCCATTCCATTTCACCCTCTTTCCTCCCACTAAATTTCTCTCTCACCATTTACCTTAATTTCTTTTAAGATATGGTCCCATCCTATTCAATTCACTCTGTGCTCTCTGTTCTGTGTGTGCATGCATGTGTGTATGTGTGTGTGTGTGCACATGTGTACATGTGTGTGTGTTTATGTGTGTGTGTGGTCCCACCAACTAACCAGATACTGAAAAGTTTTAAGAGTTACAAATATTGTCTTTCCATGTAGGAATGTAAACAGTTCACTTTTGGTAAGTCCCTTATGACTTCTCTTTGCTGTTTACTTTTTCATGCTTCTTCTCATTCTTGTGTTTGAAAGTCAAATTTTCTTTTCAGCTCTGGTCTTTTGATCAAGAATGCTTGAAAGTCCTCTGATTCATTGAAAGATCATATTTTCCCCTAAAGTATTATCCTCAGTTTTGCTGGGTAAGTGATTCTTGGTTTGACTCCTAGTTCCTTTGACTTCTGGAATATCCAATTCCATGCCCTGTGATCCCTTAATGTAGCAGCTGCTAGATCTTGAGTTATCCTGATTGTATTTCAACAATACTGGAATTGTTTCTTTCTAGCTGCTTGCAATATTTTCTTCTTGACCTGGGAATTCTGGAATTTGGCCACAATGTTCCTAGGAGTTTCTCTTTTTTCTCTTTCAGGCAGTGATTGATGGTTTCTTTCAGTACTTATTTTACCCTCTGAAGTCAGATCTAAGTAAGTGGAAGAAAGCCCATTGTTCCTGGATAGACTTAGCCAACATAATAAAAATAGCAATTCTAGCTAAATTAATTTACTTATTCAGTGCCACACCACTCAAACTGTCAGGAATTCATGTTCCAGAAGTAGAAAAATAATACAAAAATTCTCCTTGAAGGACAAGATGTCCAGAATATCAAGGGAATTAATGAAAAGAAATGGTAGGGAATGTAACCTCAACCTACAAGATCTCAAATTGTAGTATAAAGCAGCAATCATCAAAACCACTTGGTGCTGGCTAAGAAACAGAGCGGTAGACCAGTGGAATAGATTATGTACTCAAGACACAGTAGTCAATGACTGTAGCAATCTACTGTTTGATAAACCCAAGGTTCCCAACTTCTGGGATAAGAATTCACTTTAACAGTGTGGCTTGAACTTTGCATAAACCAATACCTGATACCAGACATAAGAATATAGTCCAAATGGGTATATAATCTAGGTATAAAGATTGATACTATAAACAAACCAGTGGAGCAAGGACTACTGTATTTATCAGAATTATGGAGAAATTTTTTAATAAACAAGAAATACAATAAACATTATAAAGTACAAAGTGAACAATTTTTATTACATTAAACTGAAAAGTTTTGCACAAGCAAACTCAATGCAGCCAAGATTAAGAAGGAAGCAGAAAACTGGGAAAGAATTTTTGCAACTAGTATTCCTGATAAAGGCCTCATTTCTAATTATATATATATATATATATATATATATATATATATGTATATATATATACATACATACACACATATATATGTATATATACGTACATATACATATACATATATATGTATATATATACATATATATATAACAGAGTGAAATGTATAAGAATGCAACTCATTCTAAAATTAACGAATGGTCAAAGGATTTGAACAGCCAGTTTTCAGAGGAAGAAGTTAAAGTTATCTGTATCCATAATAAAAATTCTCTAAATCACTTTTGATTACAGAGATGCAAATCAAAACAGCTCTGAGATAACATGTCACATCTGTCAGATTGGCTAACATGACAAAACAGGAAGATGATAAATGATGGAGAATATGTGGGAGAGTTGGAACACTAATTCATTGTTGTGGAGCTGTGATCTGATCCAACCATTCTGGAGAACAATTTGAAATTACATCCAAATGGCTCCACTAAAAATTTGCATATCTTTTGACCCAACAATATCACTTCTAGGTAGCAGCTAGGTGGTACAGTGGATAGAGAATCAGTGCAGTAGTTAGCAGGACATGAGTTCAAATCTCACCTCAGACACTTGACCCTCAGTAGCTGCCTCATCCTGGGTCATCTCCAGTCATTTCGATGAATATCTGGTCACTGGATTCAGATGGCTCTGGAGGAGAAGTGAGGCTGGTGAGCTTCACAGCCCTCCCTCACTGCAAACTAAGTCAAGTTCAAATCATGTCATTATTTCTTGGATGGCATGGTCTTTGTCAGCAACGAAGGACTATAATAACATTTCTAGGACTCTATCCGCAAGAGATCATAAAAATGAGAATGGGTCCCACGTATACAGAAATATTTGAAGCAGCTGTCTTAGTGGTGGCCCAAAATTGGAAATCAAGGGGATGCCCATCAATTGAGAAATAGCTAAATAAATTGTTTTATATGAGTATAATGGAATACTATTTTCTTATCAGAAATGATAAACAGGAAGACTTCAGAGAGGCCTGAAAGATTTATATGAACTGATGCTGAGTGAAAGAAACAGAAATAGGAGAACTTTGTACACAAAAACAACCAGAATGTGCAAGCACCTTTTCTGGTAGACTTACTACTTCATTGCAATGAAAGGACTTAAAAAATTCCCAATGGGCGCTTGAGGCAAAATGCTTTTCACATCCAGAGGAATAATTATGGAATTCGATCACAGAATGAAGCAGATCATTTTATTTTGTATTATACTTTATTATCTTCCATGATTTTTCCCATTAATTTTAATTCTTCTATGCAACATGACTGAGATGAAAATATATTTAATAGGAATGTATGTGTAGAACCTATTTAAAATTGTATGCCATCTTAAGGAGGGAGTGGAGAGGGAGAGAGGAAAGAGGGGGATGGAGGTTAAAAATCTATGATATATGGAAGTGATTGAGGATACTGAAAACAAATAAAATAATTGAATGTAAAAAAAGAAAATATCTTGGGCAGATGATTATACCTTTGAGAAGATTATTTTGATAAATTATGGATTAAAACAGGGAGAGCCTAGTGTCAGGAAACTAAGCTCAAACTGGTAGTAGTGACCATAGAGTGATGAGAATCAATTTTAGCACTCTTTCAGAGATAATACTAACAGGCTTGGCAAATTTGAGCTAAAAGAAGAACTATAAGGGAAAAAAAATCTAACACCTGTTTCTTTGCAGAGGTAGAGATTCACAGTCATGAAACAAGAAAAAATGTATATGCCATCAGATTTTTATGATGTGTTGTTTATTTTTTCTAAATTTTTTAAAATAATTACTTGTAATTAGTAATAACTTCCTAGGAATACAAGGAGGGAGGAATGCAGGGGAAATGTAAAGACAAAAATAAAATAAACAAAATATATCACAAATATGAATTAAAAATTAATGAATGATGTAGGAAAAGAAGAATAAAAATTTAATAATACAAAAGATTTTTTTTTTTTAATCTGGGTGATGCCATTAGAAGAAACAGAACTATTGGAAGTAAAGAGGAACCGAGGAATTGGGGGAAAGATAATGAATTCATTTTGGAAATATTTAGTGTAAGATATTGACAAGAGTAATAGGTAAATGTGGAAGAAACTTACTAAAGGAAATTAAAGTGGAATGGTCAAATAGGCAGAATGAAAACCAGGAAAAAGATTTTTTTTTAATTTTATTTATTTATTTATTTTTATTTTATTGGTGTTCTACAATCACTTCCTTCAAATTAAGATTTTATCCCCTCCCGCCCCCCCACCTTTCCCCCCCCTACCCCTCTTCCTTCCCGCAACAGCATACAATTCACTAGAGGTTCTACATGTACTTTCCTATTGAGTACGTTTTCACAATAGTCATGTTATATAGTCGAACGAAAATAAATGAAGGAAATCATATAACAAATGAAAACATAATACACTACAACCTACACACATACAAACATGATCTGCTACTGCATTTTGCAAATGACTTTCATATTTTT
Source organism: Bettongia penicillata ogilbyi (assembly GCA_023548195.1). NCBI lineage: Eukaryota > Metazoa > Chordata > Mammalia > Diprotodontia > Potoroidae > Bettongia > Bettongia penicillata. Next base: position 72,676 of record JAJHZJ010000074.1, read on the forward strand.
TTCTCTGAGTGTGGAAGACATTTTGTGTTAGAATACTACCATTGGGATTTTTTTTTTTTTTTTTTTTTTTTTTAGTAAGTTCTTGTGTTATTACGAAGTTCCAAGTCTACCAGAAAAAACTCTCGCAAACTGTGGTCGTTGCTGTGCACAGTGTTCTCCTGGTTCTGCCCCTTTCACTCAGCATCGGATCATATAAGTCCTTCCAGGCCTCCCTGAAGTCTTCTTGTTCATCATTTCTTATGGCACAATAGTATTCCATTACATTCATAAACCAAAATATATTCGGCCATTCCCCAATTGATGGACATCCCCTTGATTTCCAATTCTTGGTAACTGCAACGAGTGCTGCTATAAATATTTTTACTCATGTGGGACCCTTTCCCATTTTTATGATCTCTTGGGGATACAGTCCTAGTAGTGTTATTACTGGGTCAAAGGGTACGCACATTTTTGTAGCCCTTTGGGCATAGTTCCAAACCGTTCTCCAGAATGGTTGGATGAATTCACAGCTTCACCAACAATGAATTAGTGTTCCAACTCTCCCACATCCTCTCCAGCATTTATCATTTTCTTGTTCTATCATGTTTGCCAATCTTATAGGTGTGATGTGGTACCTCAGAGGTGTTTTGATTTGCATCTCTCTAATCAGTAGTGATTTAGAAAACTTTTTCATATGATTATAGATATATTTAATTTCTACCCCTCTATTTCTTAGCCAATACCAAGTGATTTTGGTAATTGCTACTTTATAATACAATGTGAGGTCTGGTAGCACTATGCCACCTTCCCAGGCATTTCTTTTCATTAGTCCCTTTGATAGTCTGGACTTTTTGTTCTTCCAAATAATTTTGATATTACTTTATCCAGCTCTAGAAAATAATTATCTGATAGTTTAATTGGTATGGCATTAAATAAGTAAATTAATTTAGGTAGAATTGTCATTTTTGTCATATTAGCTCAGCCTACCCATTTACAAATGATGTTTTTCCACTTACTTAGATATGACTTTATTTGTGCAAAAAGTGTCTTGTAATTTTGTTCATATAATCTCTGGGTGTGTTTTGGCAGGTAAACTCCTAAGTATTTTGTAGTGTCTACCCTAGCTTTCAATGGGATTTCTCTTTCTATCTCTTGGTGTTGGACTTTGTTGCTAATATATAGGAATGCCGAAGATTTCTGTGGGTTTACTTTGTAACCTGCAACTTTGCCAAAGTTGTTTATTATTTCAAGTAGTTTTTTTACTTGAATCTCCGGAATTCTCTAAGTATATCATCATATCATCTGCAAAGAGTGATAACTTAGTTTCTTCTTTGGCTATTATTACTCCTTCAATTTCTTTATCTTGTCTAATTGCTATAGCTAACATTTCTAGTACCATATTGAATAATAGTGGTGATAATGGACATCCTTGTTTCACCCCTGATTTATTGGAAATGCATCTAGCTAATCCCCATTGCATATAATGCTTGCTGGAGGTTTTAGGTAGATACTGCTTATTATTTTATGGAAAGTTCCCTTTATTCCTATGTTCTCCAGTGTTTTTAATAGGAATGGGTGTTGTATTTTGTCGAAAGCTTTTTCTGCATCTATTGAGATAATCATGTGGTTTTTGTTGGTTTTGTTGTTGATATGATCAATAATGTCAATAGTTTTTCTAATATTGATCCAGCTCTGCATTCCTGGTATGAATCCTACCTGATCATAATGTATTATTTTGGTGATAAGATGCTGTATTCGTTTTGCTAAAATTTTGTTTAAAACTTTTGCATCTATATCCATTAGAGAAATTGGTCTATAATTTTCTTTCTCTGTCTTGTCTCTTCCTGGTTTGGGTATCAAAACAAAAGAATATTTGTATCTTAGAAAAAATTTGGGAGGACTCCTTCTTCCCCAATTTTCAAAAATATTCTATATAGTATTGAAATTAACTGTTCTTTAAAGGTTTAATATAATTCACTTGTGAATCCATGTGGTCCTGGAGATTTTTTTCCTAGGGAGTTCATTGATGGCTTCTTCAATTTCTTTTTCTGAGATGGGGTTGTTTAAATATTCAACTTCCTCTTCTGTTAATCTGGGAAATTTATATTTTTTTAAAATACTGTCCCTCACGTTTAGATTATCGAATTTGTGGGCATAAAGTTGGGCAAAGTAATTTCTAATTATTATTTTAATTTCCTCCTCATTAGAGGTGAGTTCACCCCTTTCATTTTTAATATTAGTAATTTGATTTTGTTCTTTCTTTTTTTAAATTAAATTGACCAAAGGTTTATCAATTTTATTAGTTTTTTTCAAAAACTCAATTATTGGTTTTTTTTATTAATTCAATATTTTTCTTAATTTCAATTTTATTAATCTCTCCTTTGTTTTTCAGTATTTCTAACTTGGTATTTTCTTGGGGGTTTTCAATTTGTTCTTTTTCTAGCTTTTTCAGCTGCATGGCCAAGTCATTGATCTCCTCTTTCTCTATTTTTTTTTTTGTAGGCATTCAAAGATATAAAACTTCACCTAAGAACTGCTTTTGCAGTATCCCATAAGATTTGGTAGGTTGTCTAATTGTCATTCTCTTGAATGAAGTTGTTGATTGTTTCTATGATTTCTTCTTTAACCCATTCCTTCTTTAGGATTAGATTATTTAGTTTCCAATTGATTTTTAGTTTATCTTTCCATGGCTTTTTATTACATATAATTTTTATTGCACTATGATCTCATAAGCATGCATTGATTATCTCTTCCTTTCTGCACTGGATTGTGAAATTGTTGTGTCCTAGTACATGGTCAATTTTTTAAAATATTCCATGTACTACTGAGAAAAAGGTATATTCCTTTCTATTCCCACTCAATTTTCTCCAAAGATCTATCATATCTACCTTATCTAGAGTTTTATTTACCTCCTTAACCTCTCTCTTGTTTATTTTGAGGCTAGTTTATCAAGTTGAGAAAGAAGGAGTTTGAGGTCCCCCGCTAGCATAGTTTTGCTGTCAATTTCTTCCTTCAACTCCACCAACCTCTCTTCTAAGAATCTGGATGCTATGCCACTTGGAGCATACATGTTTAGTAATTGTATTCCTTCATTGTCTATGGTGCATTTTAGCAGGATATAGTTTCCATCCTTGTTCCTTTTGATTAGATCTATTTCTTCTTTTGCTTTATTGGAGATTAGGATTGCTACTTCTGCCTTTCTTACATCAGCTGAAGCACAATATATTCTGCTCCATCCTTTGACCTTTATCCTATGTGTATCCCCCATTTCAGATGTGTTTCTTGTAAGCAGCATATTGTTGGATTATGACTTTTAATCCATTCTGCTATCCATCTCCGTTTTATGGGAGAATTCATTCCATTCTCATTCACAATTATGATTACAATCTGTGTATTTCCCTCCATCCTCTTTCCCACCATTTGTGCTTTTAGCTCTCCTGTCTCCCTTCCCCTCCTCAATAGTATTCACTTTTCACCACCTCCTCCTGCTGCCTTCCCCTCCTTCTTTTAGCCCCCCTCCATTTTACTCCCCTTTACTCTTATTGCTTCTTCCTTCCCTTTTAGGCTCCCTCCCCTTTCTTTCCCCTTCCTCTCCTACTGCTCATAGAGCTAGTTAGGATTATCTACTTAAATTTCTTGTTCTGTTCCTTTAAACAAATCAAATGAGAGTACCTGTCACACAATGCTCATCTCCCTCCCCTCTTGCCCTCTACTATGAATTTGTACTTCATCTTGTGATGTAATTTGTAATTTTCTGCGTCCTCCTTTTCGCACTTCCTATTACAATCCCTTCTCATAGGTAAATCCTATTTTTTTTATCATGATATCATTTACTTTATACCCGTTCCCCTATGCATATTCCTTTTATATTTCATAATACCCGCACGATTCTCAAGATTAACAGGTATCATCTTCCCTTATAGGGAGGTAGAGTTTGCCCTAATTGAGTAACAAGTTCTTTTTTTCCCCTCCCCCCTGTTTACCTTTTTTTGATTCTCTTGAAACCTGCATTTGAAGATTGAATTGTCTATTAAGTTGTGGTGTTTTGGTCAGGAAGTTCTGGAAATCCCTTACTTCGATGAATGACTTTCTCCTTTCCTGGAATTTTATGCTAAACTTTACTGGGTAGTTGATCCTTGGCTGTAGTTCCAACTCCTTTGTCTTACGGAATATTGCATTCCAATTATTTTGATCTTTTAATGTAGAAGCTGCAAGGTCCTGTGTAATCCTGACTGCATCTCCTTGATTTTTAAATTGTTTCTATCGTGCTGCTTGTAATATTTTCTCCTTCACTTGATAGCTCTGGAATTTGGCAACTATATTTCTTGGGGTTTTGAGTTTGGGATCCCTTTCAGGAGTGGAACAGTGGATTCTTTCAATGACTATTTTACCCTCTGAATCTAGTACTTCTGGGAAGTTTTCCTTGATGAGTTCCTGGAAGATATTCTCCAGGCTTTTTTCTCCATCATAGGTTTCTGGCAGGTCAATAATTCTTAAGTTTTCTCTTCTGGATCTATTTGTCAGGTCAGTTGTTTTTCCAATTAGGTATTTTACAATTTCTTCTATCATTTCATTCTTTAGATTTTGTTTGACTGATTCTTGCTCTCTCATTGAGTCATTAGTTTCTCCTTGCCCAATTCTAATCTTTATCAAATTCTTTTCTTCCGTTAATTTTTGCAACTCCTTTTCCATCTGCCAATTTTTTCCTTTTAAGGAGCTATTTTATCCAGTTACTTTTTGTTCTTACTTTTTTCATTTGACCAATTTTCCCAGTTAAGTGTTCTTTTCCATTTGACCTTTTACGGAGTTATTTTCTTTTTCCATTTGTTCAATTTTCCTTTTCAAAGAGATGTTCTCATCAGTGATTTCCTTTATCAACATTTTAAAATCATTGGCCAGTTTATCTTCTATTTCCTTCTTCAGCTGTTCCAGGAGAGCTGCTTGTGCTTGCAAGTAGGTCATAATCCCTTCTGAAGTTTCAGATGGAAGTACATTCTCAGCTCCGACCTCTTGGTGTTTGTGTTTTGGTCCTTATCCCCATAGAAAGATTCTATGGTTCTTTCAGCCATCTGCTTTTTCTGTTCATGATGTTCACTGAGTATTGTGGCTTTTGGTTCTTTCAGTCAGAAGCTAGAGAACTTTTTGCTGAGCTGATGTGTGAAAAAGCTGAAAGCAGGTTTTTGTTTTGTGTTTCCCTGATCATCCTTGGGTTTAGCTTGTTAAGTATAGGGGAGGAGTGGTCTGGTCACAGGAGATCACCTCAGATGAACTGAAGCAAAGGCAAGCTCAGGGGCTGGCAATCCCAGCTGCCCTATTGTCTCTCTGATTCCCCTGGACAGCTGAGGCACGCCTAGATGCTAATGCATGCCCCAACCCCTCCTGGGGCTCCTCTCCTGGCACTGAGGCTTGCCTGGGTCCTATTGCGAGTTTTCTCTGCCCTGGGTCCTCTGTCTTTCTAGTTTGCCTCTGCCACCATAGGAAGAATCCCCTTAGCTATTTTCCTCGGCTCAGGTTTTATGAGACTATTGGCCTCCTTATGTTATTCTTGCTGATCTGGGATTTTTCTGGGGAGATATTTTATGGTTCTTTCATGGTCATCAAGGGGGGAGGAGAGAGCATTTACTGATCACTCCACCATCCTGGCTCCCAGAAGTTCAAGTAGGTGACTTACCAAAGCTTGATCTTTGGGCTGAAGGTCTCAGGAGCTGCTGTGCTGTTATCTGGCGCTCGGCGGCGCTCACTGACTCGGTTCAGCTTGTCTCCCACTCTCGGTGCCGCTCCTCTTGTTCTGCCCTCCACTCAGGTTTCTTGGGTCCCTTCTGCTCTGCCAGCTGCACTGTTCTGTGCACTGTGGGCCCACCCCCACAGAACAGATCCTTCCCATAGACCTTCCAGTCCAACCTGAACTCCAAATCTGTCACAATTTGTCTCCCACTGGATTCCACACCTCCAAAATTTGGTCAGTTTCCCCTTTCAGAAGTATCTGAAGCAGTACGTCCAAGAACTTAGGTGAGTTGTTGCTCTCATTCCGACATCTTGGCTCTGCCCCCCTGGAAAATGATTTTTTTTTGTAAAAGCCAGAGAAAGAATCAATAGACCTACAGAAGCAATGATCAATAGAGTTACATGCTGCAACGTCATCAGAGAGAATGAGAATTGGGTCATAATTTTTGAATTAGAAAAATGGTTAGACACCATCTGTTCTAACAGTCTTATTTTGCAGAGGAGTAAGCCTATGTAGATGTAGATAATAAGTTGTAGATAAGATAATATGTAGAGCATAAGTTACTTGCCTACAGTCATATAGCTAGTAAATATCTGAGGCTTGGTTGAAATCAGGTCTTCCTGACTTATAAGTCCAGTGTCCTATTTTTTGTTCCGCCACATTAATTGGTTTTGGCAATTATGAGTGCTTTGATATATCCCAAGAAACAACCCCAAAATAGAGATGAGATACCAAGGAGTTACTGAAGAGTGAGTAGGTGGGATGAAAGAAATCCCTAGTGAACTGGGAGTTGTAAAAGAGAAGGTAGAAAAGTTCAAAACGAGAAGGTAGTAGAGTAGTAAAATGAAATTGACCTTTTTTATTTCATATCTCTATGCATATTACATTTACATATGGAGGTAGTATACATATATATATATATGTGCATGTATATATGCATGTATATGTATATACTTTTACATGAAGATGTGTACATACATTTATACACATAGATGCATGGGTGTGTATGTATGTAATACACATCCATATGTATGTGTGTGTATATATACATTATTGTGTATGAGTGTGTGTGTGCATATATGTGTGTGTATGTATGTAAATTTCCCTTTGTTTAATAGAAGAAAGTTTTAAAGCTCATCTGTAAGAAAAAAAGGAAGCAACAGTGAAGAGAAAACATTAAAGATTCAGGAGTAATAGTATATGTGACAACATAACGTTCCATATAGTGGACAATATTGATTCTTTTTGCTTTATATGAGAATTCAAGTAATGCATTTCACAACTGCGTATATTGAATGAGTGTCAAATTCCCTTGGCATTTCATCCAAATTCTGCAACTAAAAGCTGTGACATTGCAAAAATAAATTTTAGTAACAGATTGTCACAATGAAATAGGTATTTCTACCATACATTTAACATGCCTTATGCTGCTATTCTTACCTATGATTTCTCTCCCACTGTGTCCAAAGAAGAAAGAAATAATCACTTTTAATTGTCTTCTTTTTAAGAATGAGTTTGAAATGTAGAGTTCTGAACAGCAGGTTTCTCGTGGTGGGTTTTCTGGTTCTATAATCTAATACACCTGGCATCCAATAGTGCTGCATTCTATATTAAAAGATATTAGGAAAGCATTTTCACTCTGAGGATACTTGAGTCTTGAATTGCTGGTCTTTGTTCCAATATCAATCAGCAATGTTTCCAAGTTGTCGTAGTGACTCATCTCAATTATAATAAAAAAACAAAATAAATCCTTGGGATGTAAGAGCATTTAGGACAGCTGATTTATTATGGTTTCAAACTTATGAAGACTTTTCCTCTGTAACACATTTCAGACATGATAATAAAATAAATCTCTAACAATCAAATCTCTTTGGGAACCACAGAAAAAAAGCTTTTAAAAAGAAAGTCATTTTGTAGTATCCAATTTTCTCCTTCTACCTTTGATGTTTGGATGCGTTTTAGAGAGACAGACACTTGAAAAACTAGATGTCAAAAAACCAAAACAAAACTAGGTGTCAGGTACCTCTATTTTTTGACAATTTACAAAAAAAGAAATGTATTCACTGCTGTATTGTTTACTTCTCCCCTCAATATTGAATGAAGACTTAAGTAATTCATGCTAACTATGTATTAAGAATATAAATGAAACAAAAGTTGAGGAAGAAAAAGAATATTTTAGTTATTGCTTCAAGTATCTTTATATAACATCTTAAATTTCAAGTCAGAACAACTGCAGTTACTAAACGTATATTATACGTTTATATAGTATATACTATATATAGTATATATATATATATACGTACTATACGTATATATAGTATATACATATACTATACTATATGTATGTTTGAAACAAAATTTAAGCATATGTTCTTGGTCACTAAGCAGAGAAATTACAAGGACCTTTGGATAAACATTGAAACAATTAATAAAGATCATTGCTTCTGTATATTACTGTAACTTGGCATCTCTGGGCCTCCATTTCCTCAAGTGTAAAGTGAATTAATTGTATTAAATATTCAGTTATAGTCTCTCTCTCTCTCCTTTCTAGCCTTCTTTTATTGCCGTATGTAATCTTATAACATAATTCATGGAATTGGACCCTTTTCCTTTTTATTTTGTTCAGTCCACTGAAATGTACCCTGAATATGTTAGGTTTTTGTCTATTCTCAAGTTCATTTCTTGCATTTAAAAAAACATTACATTTAGAAATGGAAACACTAATCGCAAAAAGTCAGGAACAGGTTATACATGACTAAACGTTTAACTTCCTTCCTTGACTGAGTTATTACATCAAGGTAAGGATATGATGTTGAAGGGTTATATTTTAATACAGCATTTGATAAAATCTCTAATGGTATCCCTGTAAACAAATTAGTACTGTTTAGATGGATTATAATATCTGTACCCTAAGAATTGCTTATGGCTTTTCCTTAACATTGACAGAGTTCTCTATTACCCCGGGAATCTCTCCATTGTCCTGCACTGATTGACATTGTCATTGTTGGCCTGCATTTAGGAATAAATGCTAAATTTATTTGCAGATAACACAAACCTAGAAGTCATAGATAATGCTGCAATAGATTTGTCCAATAGATAGAATTCTGAACTTGTTGTCAAGTTTTGAAATAAAATTTAACTTTTGACAATTAATAAGGTGAGCCCGGACAAGTCATTTAACTTCCAAGAGTCTCAATTTTCTCATTTTTGATTGGGAATTAAGAACTCTTTCAAACCCTACTTAATAGACTTCTTCAAGAACCTTGAAAACTTTAAAGCAATGAAAAAATAGCACATAAAAAAAATTATAATAGTTTAAAAGCAAGACAGAAAAAAATATTCTCATAAGTTCATATGAGAGAATAAATCTAAGGAAGTGTAATGAAATGTAGATTATTATAAAATTCTATACTGGTGCTTAAAAAAAATTTAGAAGTATAAAATTCAAGAGGCTAGTATATGAATTTTTTTAAAAAAAGATCTGCATATGCTTCCAGAGCACAAAATACTATAATTCTAGTGTTATATGCCAGAAATTAGATATTATCTGAGTTCATTCTGGTCACAGTCCCTCATTTAAGAAATATATAGTAAAAATATCCTTAAACATTTCCAGAAGAGGGTGATTAGAATGGTAAGAATATTGGTGACCATGACACAGTAACATGAGATAATCACCTAATGAAACTTGTAATGTTTAGCCTAGACTTAGGAAAAGGTAAAATATTTATTGCTATCTTCTAGCATTTGAGGGCTTTCCATGTGGAAAAAGAAGTTAAATTTTACTTTTAATAAAACAGTGAGTGGACGAAATAGCAAAGAAAAAAGTTTTTTGTAATACAAAACTTTCTTGCAACTTCAGATTTTCAGGAGTAAAATAGGCTGCTTTAGGAGGTGGTAGGCTTTCAGTACCCCATCGAGTATTATGGTTGGGATATTTTAAATAAAAACAACAATTTTACATATAGAAACATCACTATTGTTATTAATGAGAGGCAGGAACTTAGAGTAATTAAATAACTGTATGCAAAGCCAGAAAGATATGGGTTCAAGTCCCACCTCTGCCTGAAACACAATGGCTCTGTGATTCTGAGCAAATCACTCATGTCTCAATGCTAGAAGCAACTCTGTAAGTCTCTAACATGCAGAAAAGTGACAGACCAGAATTCACAGAGGAAGATTCATAGCCTAAGAGTTTCCTGTAAAACGAAAGTAAAGATACAGTGCCTATCTCCTATGATTATCAGTGGTAGTAGTAGTGGTGGTAGTGGTGGTAGTAGTGATAGTAGTAGTAGTAGTAATAGTAGTAGTAGTAGAAGCAACATCAGCAGCAGTAGTAACAGTAGTAGTAATAATAGTGTATTGATAATGCATTTTTGCTTAATTTTAATCTAATTTTGCTTCTTAATCAGAAGATATTCCCCACTCATTAATGGGCCTTGCAGAAGAACAGACATTCTCTAGCTCTACCCCAAAGCCCAGAAAACATCTGTAAAAATTACTGTAAGCAAATTCTGGAGTAGGAGAAGCCACAAAATGATGGAGTGAAAGCGATTTCCAGCCCAAGACACCCTGGAAGGCTGACAGGAAAAGTCTATCATGCTGGGCTTAGAGCAGAGCATAACTCAGCCTGACTATACAACAATAAGAGAACTGAAGCAGAATATAGGGCCGAGAATCATGGGTAGCAGTTCAGTTCCCAGATTTGTCAACCAACAAACACCAAAGACAGCTTCAAAGGTCAGTGGGAAAGTTTTTTCACCTGGGTGAGAATACAGTATGTTCTATCCTCAGACCTGACTATTGGACAGTGGCAGCCACAGGAGCAAATGGCATCCATTTTGGGAGACCTCAGTCTAAAGACTCTGGGGCAATTGAGCAGCTGATCAGAGTCTCAGTCCTGAGTGGTGGTACTAGGGTGAGGATTAGTGCTGGTGTGGTGGAGCTGTTGGTGACAGTGGAGAGAGAACCCTACTCACAGGCTCTGGGAAGAAAAGACTACTGGGATTTACTCAGAAACCAGAGGACAGGCCAGGAGAGGAGGAAATTTGTCTTCCTTGATTGTTCCATTATGGAGGCAATTAGAGATAAATTTCTCAGTCACTAGGTCACTAAGACAAACCCTCAACATGATGAAGGACAGAAAAAGCAAGTAACGGACTGAAAAAATACCCAAAAAAGGGAAAAATACGACTATAGAAGGTTATTTTCTTGGGGAACAGGTATTTTTTTCCATCCCTTCAGATGAGGAAGAACAAAGCATACCATCAGAGGAAGACTTAAAAGTCAAGAGTTCCACATTGAAAACTTCCTAAAAGAATAAGCAATGATCTCAGGCCATGGAAGATCTTAAAAAGGATTTTGAAAATCAAGTAAGAGAGGTGGAGGAAAAATTGGGAAGAGAAATGAAAGCAATGTAAGAAAATCATGAAAAGTGAGTCAATAGCTTGCTAAAGGAGACTGCCCCCGCAAAAAAGCTGAAGAAACTAACAGCTTTAAAATTAAACTAACTCAAATGGCAAAAGAGGTCCAAAAAGGAACAAAGGAGAAGAATGTTTTAAAAAGAATAATGGACAAAATGGAAAAAGAGGTTCAAAAGTTCACTGAAGAAAATATTTCTTTAAATATTTAAATAATTGTTTAAAAATTAGAATGAAAGGAGCAGAACCAAGATGGTGGAGTGAGATCAAGCACTCACCTAAGGTTTTGCACAAACTGCTTCAGATACCTCTGAGGAGAGAATTTGACCAAACTTTGGAACTGCAGAATCCAATAGGAGACAGACTGTGGCAGATTTACAGCCCAGGATTGGAAGGTCCATGGGAAGGATCTATTCTGTGGGGGTGAGACCAGAGCACACAGTGCAGCACCTCCAGTCCTCCAGCATAGCAGAGTGGAAGAGTTCCTGGGAAGCCTGAGGCAGCAGCAGGCAGAGCATTTGAGCAGCAGTCCAGGGTGAGAGACCAGGAGAGTAGAGTGAGTGACAGACTTTGAGCCCCACAAATCAGTCACAACAGCCCCTGAGATTTTCATCTAGCAGAATAAATGTCTGTAAGTTACTTACTTGAATTTCCAGGAACCAGGGTGGCAGAAGTGATCAGTAAATGCTCTCTTCTCCCCCTTTATTGACCTTGAAAGGGCTATAAAATATTTTGGCAGAAAAATCCTAGATCAGCATGAATAGTCAACGGGGTAAAGAGTCCCATAATATCTGAAGCCAGAAAAAATAGCTAAGGGGGTTTCCTTCTACTGTGGCAGAGGCGAAACCGGAAGGAGAGGGGCCCCAGGAGGTGGAAAATTGAACTAGGACCCAGGTGTACCTCAGCATTAGGAGAAAAACCCCACGGGAGGTGAAAAAGTGCACTAGAACCCAGGCAAACTCAACGATTCAAGGGAAACAGGAAGACAATAGGGCAGCTGGGATCACCAATCCCTGAGGTTGACTTTGACTCAACTCAGCTGAGGAGGGGGTGGAGCCAAGATGGTGGAGTAGAAAGACTCACATATGCTAGCTCCGAACCCACAGCCCATATATTTCCTGCAAGAAGAACTCCCTACAAATTCTGGATCACTGCAAGGTGTGCAGAAACACAGTGGAAAAGATTTCCTTTCCAGAGAGCCCTGGAGAGTCATCCCCAGGGTCCGCTGTGCCCCGGAAAGTGGAGCCCACACCTGAACTGCCCTGGCGGCGTGGCTGAGAGGAGCAGATCCAAGCAGGCTTCAGGGATGGAATCTCAAGTGGCCAGGAAGGTCCCTCCACCCACAGATGCTACAGGTCAGTGAGAGAGACGTCTGAACTTGCTGAGAGGGGAGTGGGGTGTCTCCAGGGCTTGGGCTCCCTTGGGAGGAAGTGGCAGAAGCAGCAGTGGAGGCAGAGGCGGAGGCAGCAGCGGCCCGGAACTCCCCAAGCAGCAGGCAGAAGCTCAGGTCTCCGCATAAACCCCCTGAGGGAACTGAGCCTGGGAGGTGGCCTGTCCCCACCTGAGCAGCAGAACTTAAGCTCACATTGAATAGCATCCGCACCTGCCTCGGAAAGCCCATTTGAATCTCAGACCCCAAGCACTAGCTGGGCGGATCTAGGCAGGGGTGGACAGGAATCTCAGAAGTCAAGTAACTGGCTGGGAAAATGCCCAGAAAAGGGAAGAAAAATAAGACTATAGAGAGCTTCTTTGAGCAGGTGCAAATGTTCCCGCCTTTCAATTCTGATGACGAGGAAATATTCTTACCATCAGGGAAAGACGTGGAGGTCGGGGCCTCCGTATACCAGACATTCCAGATGTATGTCTGGTGGGCTCAGGCCTTGGAAGAGCTCAAAAAGTATTTTGAAAAGCAAGTTAGACAGGTGGAGGAAAAACTCGGAAGAGAAGTGAGAGAGATACAGGAAAATCATGAAAAACGGGTCAATACTTTGGTAAAGGAGACCCCAAAAAATGCTGAAGAAAATAACACCTTGAAAAATAGGCTCACTCAATTGGCAAAAGAGGTTCAAAAAGCCAATGAAGAGAAGAATGCTTTCAAAAACAGAATTGGCCAAATGGAAAAAGAGGTTCAAAAGCTCACTGAAGATAAAAGTTCTCTCAAAATTAGAATGCAACAGATGGAGTCTAATGACTTTCTGAGAAACCAAGAAATCACAAAACAAAACCAAAAGAATGAAAAAATGGAAGAGTATGTGAAATATCTCACTGGAAAAACAACTGACCTGGAAAATAGATCCAGGAGAGACAATTTAAAAATTATGGAACTACCTGAAAGCCATGATCAAAAAAAGAGACTAGACATCATCTTCCATGAAATTATTGAGGAAAACTGCCCTGATATTCTACAACCAGAGGGCAAAATAAGTATTCAAGGAAACCATCAATCACCGCCTGATAGAGATCCAAAAAGAGAAACTCCTAGGAACATTGTGGCCAAATTCCAGAGTTCCCAGGTCAAGGAGAAAATATTGCAAGCAGCTAGAAAGAAACAATTCCAATATTGTAGAAATACAATCAGGATAACTCGAGATCTAGCAGCTTCTACATTAAGGGAAAGAAGGGCATGGAATAGGATATTCTAGAAGTCAAAGGAACTAGGACTCAAACCAAGAATCACCTACTCAGCAAAAGTGAGTATAATACTTCAAGGGAAAATATGGTCTTTCAATGAAACAGAGGACTTTCAATCATTCTTTATGAAAAGACCAGAGATGAAAAGAAAATCTGACTTTCAAATATAAGAATGAGAAGAAGCATGAAAAAGTAAACAGCAAAGAGAAGTCATAAGGGACTTACCAAAGGTGAACTGTTTACATTCCTACATGGAAAGACAATATTTGTAACTCTTGAAACTTTTCAGTATCTGGGTAGTTGGTCGGATCACACACACACATACACACACATGTACACGTGTGCACGCGCACACACATACACACATGCACGCACAGAGACAGAGAGCACAGGGTGAATTGAATAGGATGTGATCATATCTTAAAAGAAATTAAGGTAAATGGTGAGAGAGAAATGTAAGGGGAGGGTGAAATGGAATGGGGTAAATTTTATCTCATGCAAGAGGCAAGCAGGAGACTTTTTAGTGGAGGGATAAAGAGGAGAGCTGAGAAAAAAACAAGAAGTTTACCCTCATCACAATCGACTAAAGGAAGGAATAAAATGCACACTTATTTTGGTATGAAAACCTATCTTACAATACAGTAAAGTGGGGGAGAAGGGGATAAGTAAGGGGGAGGGGATGATGGAAGGGAGGGCAATGGGAGGAGGGAGCAATTTAAAGTCAACACTTGGGGAGGGACAGGATCAAAAGACAGAATAGAAACAATGGGGGGCAGGATAAGATGGAGGGAAATACAGTTAGTCTTACACAACACGACTATTATCAAAGTCATTTGCAAAACTACACATATAGAGCCTATTTTGAATTGCCTGTCTTCCCAAAGGGAATGGGTGGGGAGGGAGGGGTGAGGAGAATTTGGAACTCAAAGTTTTAGGAACAACTGTTTAGTATTGTTGTTGCTACTAGGAAATAAGACATACAGTTAATGGGGAATAGAAAGTCATTTGGCCCTACAGGACAAAAGAGAAGATGGGGACAAGAGAAGGGAAGGATGATAGAAGAGAGGGCAGATTGATGATAGGGAAAATTAGAATGCTCGGCGTATTGGGGTGGAGGGAGGGGATAAAATGAGAGAAAATTTGGAACCCAAAATTTTGTGAAAATGAATGTAAAAAAAGCTAAATAAATAAAATTTTATTAGATAAAAAAATAAACAACTCAGCTGAGGAGGCAGTGACCAGACCACCCCTCCCCCATGTGTAACAACCTAGCCCCAGAGCTGATCAGGGAAACAGAAAACACAAACACCAGTCAGCTCAACAGGAAGTTCTGCAGCCTCTAGCTGAAAGAACCAGAAGCCACAACACAGAATCACCATCATGAGCAAGAAAAAGCAAAAGAAGAATGAAAAAATCATAGAATCTTTCTATGGGGACAAAGACCAAAACACAAATACCAAAGAGGTCAGTAGCGAGAGTGTACTCCCATTTGAAACTTCAGAAGGGATTATGAATTGCTTACATGCACAAAAAGTTCTCTTGGAACAGATGAGGAAGGAAAAATAAGAGAAACTGGCCAACTATTATAGAAGTATGAAAAAAGAATTCCATGAAATGGACTTCTCCTTAAAAATAAAAATTGAACAAATGGAAAAGGAAGTTCACAAACAAACTGGAGAAAACAATTCCTTAAAATAAATAATTGGACAGATGGAAAAGGTGATGCAAATGTCAACTGAAGAAAAGAATTTGATAAAAATTAGAATTGGGCAAGTGGAAACCAATGACTATGAGACAGCAGGAATCAGTCAAACAAAATGTAAAGAATGAAAAGATAGAAGAATATATAAAATATCTAATTGTAAAAATGACTGACCTGGAAAATAAATCCAAGAGAGAAAATTAAAGAATTATTGGCCAGCCAGAAAGCCACAATGGAAAAAGAGTTCAGACAACGTATTCCAGGAAATCATCAAGGAAAACTGCTCAGAAGTGTTAGATCCAGAAGGCAAAATAGTCAATGAAAGAATCCACCATTCTCCTCGTGAAAGGGATGCCAAATTCAAAACCCCAAGAAATAATGTTTTCAAATTCCAAATTCAAATTCCCGAACCATCAAATGAAGGAGAAAATACTACAGGCAACCAGAAAGAAACCATTTAAATATCAAGGAGCTATAGGCAGGATAACACAAGAACTTGCAGCTTCTTCAGAGATCTAAGGAATTAGAATCTCATATTCTGTAAGGCAAAGGAACTGGGACTAAAACCAACGTTCAATTTCCTAGTAAAATTCAGCCAAACATTTTGGGTAAGTAGATGGTCATTTAATGAAGTAAGGGATTTCCAGACCTTCCCGACAGAAAGGTCAGAATTTAATAGAAAACTGGATCTTCAAATGCAGGTCTCAAGAGAGGTATAAAAAGGTGAAAAGGGGAAAAGAAAAACTTGTTAATCAATGTTGGTGAACTGTCTACCTCCCTATAAGGGAAGATGATACTTGTTAATCTTGAGAATTGTATATCTATTTAGAAATATAAAAGGGATATACATAGAGGGAATTAGTATAAAGTAAATGATGCAATTATAAAAATGTGATTTAAGGATACAAAGGGATTGTAACAGAAAGCATGAAAAGGAGGAAGTAGAAAATGGTAAAGTACATCACAGCAAGGAGTACAAAATTATAATAGAGGAAAAGAGGGGAGGGAGATGAGCATTGTTTGAGAGGTACTCTCATGTGATTTGGTT